>VOMN01027845.1:0-17650 GCA_014899125.1 Orchestia grillus | reverse complement strand
TTTTACAGATCTGATTCCCCATACCCTGGAGGAATAACCTGCTGTCATAGAGCTACATGGACCCGCTTCCAAGCTCCAATAATCTAGAAGAGAAAAAGAAGAAGAACACGTACAGTGGGAGCAGACGTCAGTTTTCTGTGTATTCTTAAAAGTAAAATCTGAAATATGTGAAAAACTGCTCGAATTTCTTGGACCTCCTATACCACTGTAGCACGTGCTATCTGAATATTCACCAATTCCATTGAGCTCTCTTCAAATATATGAGCAAGCTATATTCTAAAAAGACAAATAAAACGCGTCTACCTGGTGAGAAAGTTATCATTTCATCATTTCTATTGATGACTATTGTTCTATTGTTATTATAAGATAAGCATTTCAATTTCATCCCTGTCTGTGTCTAGCGCCTAGACATTTTTTGCATCAGTGACTTATTAGTGAGTTGTACGAGTATATAAAATAAAATTACGATGTTAACGTGCAGTTCATATTCCGACCCTTGATCCACGTTCAAGATTGACGTCAGTCAAGTTGGAATCAACATTGTTTCTAGTGTTCTTATAAATACACTTGAATTCCATAACCCTTACTGGCACGAAATCAGACGCTGTTTAGCTCTGAAATTAAGGTGACCATTTCTTTGTAAATAGTTATGACTGACTTTCAAAAATTTCCAAACCTTCAAACGCTTTAAAAATTACCTAACGTACAAATTTATTCTTCCATCGCTCAGAACAAAAAATGTGTAAGTACGTAAGTCTCAGGCTCTAGTCAAGGAGTGAACGCAAACAAAATTTCTTGATGAATGGTTCGACCCTTTTATAATTACCTTAGTTGATTTATTTTACACTTTCATCACTTCGTCAAACAGTACCCAAACGTAGAGGTTGTACTTGAAGGATAAAACTGAGGTTATTTAAAACGAAATTGCAACTCAACCTCCAAATGCAGCCGTAACTTATCAGCGCAACTGCCAGTTTTTCTCAGTTAAGGACTTCCACTTCAAGAAGTCCAAAAAAATCCGACTCGTCTGAACAACTTTTGCTGCTGAAGACACTCGGTCTCGAGCCTCTGTATTCTGCGAACTAGGGGCAAAGTAGGAGCTCAGATACGTCTCCATCAGATTGTTTTCATCCCAAATGTGTTGAAGTAATTAAAAAAAATGAATATTCCAAGCTAAAATAACTGAATTTGTGACTATAACAGCGTTAATTTTCATGTGATACCTTGTACTATCCGGAGTATGTACATTCAAGAGCGTGCACTGTCAGGAGTGTGTACTATCAAGAGTGTGTACTATCAGGAGTGTGTACTGTCAGGAGTTTCTCCTGTCACAACCGTGTACTAAAAGTGTACTTAAAAAGGCGGCACTCCAGTGTGGCCTCGGCGTTACGGCCGAAACTTTTCCAAGTACATTCAAGTACAAGTATCACGAGTGTGTATTGGCAGGAGTGTGTGCTGTCAGGAATGAGTACTGTCAGGAGTATGTGCTGTCAGGAATGGGGACTGTGAGGAATGTGTAAAAGTAGCCCGTGTTCAGGGCTAAGGTGTTTCGACGTGATAACTCAGAGAGGTCTAAATGCCGAAATTACGTCTGACTGACTATACACAATCAATGTACCTAAGCGCCTCACACAACGCTTTCGTTACTCGGGGCGAACTGTGTTATTTTAAGGCGAATTTCGTCTGAATAAAACCTCAAAAGAGTAACGGAGCAATTCCTCAAACAGAAACGCCTGAAATAGTTATGAAATTCGATTGCGAGGGTATCGCGATTCTTAGTATACGTTTTAAAACGGTTTCCGTGCGGTACTACGTATTTATTTCCGTGATTACCTCTACCGAGGCTTTATGTTTTTGCGGCTGCACCTCAGCGGTTCATTTTTACCAGTTCTGTAATCATCAACATTGTGTGTACTAATGATTCGTTTAGTTGTTGCTAAGCATGTCTCGTGTTCCTCATGTTTATTCTTAATTTTGCATTTTGATCTCTCGTGGCATGGTGGTGAACCATTTTAATTTGTGTTACATTTTCCTCCTCTGAGAGGCAAATGGTGCTTCGTTTTTGTGGGAGGACTAAAACTACCTCCCGATCTGGTTTGTTTTCACGTGGTATAATTTACCACGTATTGTTGATTAATTTCAAATTTTCATAAATATTGATCATGGTCATTTTACTAATTTTCCTTATTTTTCTGATCGTGTTAATATGATCATTTTTTATCCATGATCCTTAGATTTGTAGGCATGTCATATTTTATAATTAAGTTCCTATTTATGTATGATCATATGTACGAAAAAGTTCTTGGACACATTCTAAAACAGATTTTAAGTTTGCAATGGCTACTTTTAGCAGGTATATACATACTAAAAACTCCTGGAAAAACTTAGGTGGTGTGCGATGTAAGGTCATGGAAAGATTTTAGGGTTAGTTTTCCATGAAAAGCCTGTCAAAAAGCGTTTCACGATGCCAAAGCAAAAGGACGTATCAAAATATGTGAAAGATCGTAATATTTCTGTTCACATTGCAAAAACGATGTAATGAATTATCTCAAAGAACATAAATGTCCCTATAAGCGCTGTAGAATACATTGTGAGGAAATGGTAGATGACTGCAGAGCCACGGAAAATTTCCCAAGATCTGATCCGCCCCGAAAAATTTCAACAGGAAGTTCACGATTCATGGTACCTAGGTTAAAACTAATTCGTTTAGGACAAACAATAAGCTTCCAAAAGATCTTGGTGCTGCTGGAACTCATGTCTGTGAGAAAACAATGAGTAATGAACTTCAGCGGCAAGAATTCAATTCGCGATCTCATCGCAAGATCTCATAACTGAAGAAACGCCATTTAAAATCAAGACTGTAGTTTTCAAAAGCAATTTTTGAGTACATTAATGACTTTTTGAGCAAATTTTGTAGTTTTATGAAAGGAAGAAAGAGCTTAAAAGCGATAATGCAATCGTTCAAGCTAAGTGAAAAGAAGCAATAATCTACACCCAGAAGAACATCACCCAAACTGTGGAACATGGTTGCAAGAGCATAATGGTATGGGGGTTGCTTTGTATTTAAAGGTGCAGAACAAATGTAAATTATTGAAGGAATTAGGAATAAAACTAAATATTGGAAAATTTTTGAACATGATTAACAAAAATCTGTAGAGAAACTGGATCTTGTATCTGATTGGCTGTTCCAACACGACACTGAGCCTAAACATAGCGGCAAGGTTATTCGAGGATAGTTCCAAGCAACAATATCAAAGTAATGAAATGGCCTCGTCTACTACCGGATTTCAATTCACTAGAAATTTTTTGGAGACTATTCACAGGCAGAGACTACTCACAAAGCAGAGCCACGCCAGACGGCCGATCAAGCACAAATGATTGGAGGTCTTCGCCAAAGAAGAAAAGG
The DNA here is from genome assembly GCA_014899125.1 of Orchestia grillus. NCBI lineage: Eukaryota > Metazoa > Arthropoda > Malacostraca > Amphipoda > Talitridae > Orchestia > Orchestia grillus. The sequence goes on along the minus strand of VOMN01027845.1, from coordinate 14,244 downwards.
CTAAGATTTAACTCAAATGAACAGGATTTAGTAAAAACATGCAGAAACCGCTTAAAAAGTGTTATTTGGCAACGGAGGGTGTACAACTTAAATATTAAATAGATTTCTTTCAAGCGCTCAAATGCTTTTTCACTATTTATATCATCCAATTGTGAATAAAGTTGATTTATTTGGCAAGTATTACATTTCCATTTCTCCTCTGCATTTGTTAGTGTTAATCGTATACTTTGCGTAGCTTTCATAGCTATGCGTCTTCGATAAATGTTCTAAAATGAAAGTTTTTTTCAGTCCGAATTCTTGGTGCTGCTCAGAATGAAGATGGTTTGTCTGTTTTAGCAGCAGTTAAAATTTCTCCACAGAGACATATTTCGAAGCTAACGAAAGAATTTGATACGACCTATTGATTTTGCGTTGCGCATATCCATATCGATCCAATTCTTTATGCTTATTAACTGTCTCGCACAATATTTATAGTTCTTCGAAGGGCCTATTTTCAAAGGCTTTGTTTTGGGTCGTCTTTCACTTTAAAATCATCACTTTGGGAAAATGAAAAACCACCTTATGAGACTTCTTGCATACACTGCATAGTCCCATCAGTGTTCTGCATAGATTTTACTGGAGTATTGTGTTGTCATTGTCCCCTACATGCGACTCTAGGAGTAAGCGATATTTAATGAGGCATTTGGCGTCACGGACTAAGGGTTGTGTGCTGATAAAAGTTATGAAGGAGATTTTTACAATCTGGACGAAGTGTAATGACCTCACTGAAGCATTTCGGAGAGCTCACAAAAGGAATAATTCGAATAAACGTAGTCTGTTACGTAATTTGAGGAAAGTTGATACCACGTTCCTTCCAACGTGAAACTTATTAACAATGTATAGCAGATTAAATCCTTTTTCATCTTTCAGGCGCTTCAAAATACTGTGGATCAACATCGCTGGAAGAGAAAATGAAAGGAACGATGGATATGGGGAACGTGAAGAGCCGCGAGGAAGATCATATCGATCTTAGGGGTCATTTAATGCCTGGAATACTTTGTATGATAATTAGCGTGTTGTGGCTGCATAACTCTTTGCTAAGATTTCATGTGGCGAGGAGAGAAGCCAGGCTCAAAGGACTGGGCCCCACAAAACTCAACTTCAGAAACTCCTTATTTTCAAAATACTACAATGGGTACTGTGCACAATACCCTCAAGAAGCAATCGTTACTGTTCTGATTGGAGTTATTGGAAGTTTTGGTGAGTGCCTACTAAATATGAGTATCGGACACTTAGATAGAATTTCCTTCCCTCAGTTACACGATTCGACTTAGTTGTTTCCTCTTGCAAGTGTTAGTATTTTAATGACTTTTATCACACCATAACCCAGTGACTCATTTCTGTTTCACAAGTTCGACAAGTCTCATTAATTTCCTTTGAAAATTTTCATCCCCTATCAATTTTCTTGAATCTCACAGGAACATTCTGAGGTGCATATGTCAGTATTCTCAAACACATGAGAGAAAAGAAAAGCTTCCTTACGTAGAGTTTAATAATACAAACGTCATAAAAGTGTCTCAGAACGAAAAGTTTCAAATTTTATTAAATTACAATGTCCTTATGAGAACCAGTACAAGTGGATCCAGACAGAAGGGTCACAAAAACAACCGTGTGCTATTTTCATTTGGAGCCCTATTAACTTGCTCCCGTTTCTGGTATTTTTCAGTTTCATTCGTAGCCTGCTACAGAACTGGCAAATTTGACATCATGCGGTTTGAACACGTGACCATGATTGCGATGTACGCAATTGTAGGAACATGTGGTCTTCTTCTATATTACAGGTGAGTATATCGCAAGTCTAGTTGATACGAATGTTCTATCACCATGTGAAGTATAAATTGAGCGAAATAAATAAATAAATATAAGAGCCGTGAATATTCTTCTAATAAGCAAAGTGTTTAAATCTCGGTATCCTCTTGGCCTCACTGTATCATATAGTATAACTTAGGTTGGAAACTACCAAACCATTCGTATAGTATCAGGTTGAGGAAAAAAATACATTAAATTAATTGAACGTCTTCAAATAGCGCCTTTTAATATGTAAAATTATCATTCTCCTAAAATTTTTGGGAAAAGCTAACCATGCATTCACCATAGTAATCACGATAACATATAGCTAATTTTGAACGAAGGTGATTGTGAAAACGAAACGTAGTATTCGAACGTTTTGAGCCTAGGGCCATTGTAAACAAAATATCTGAATTCACAGAAAAAAACCTTCACCCAAATCTAATGACGGGAACTATTGAGACATCAATAAAAAAGTTTATAAAATGCTACATAATAACTAGCTGTTAGCTATTTTCATAGGTTATGTACTCTGCATTTCGATAAGGTAAAGTTTCAGCTTCTGAATGCGAAGGGATTTCACAAATATGAGTCAAAGTTTACCAAACTGAGGTGTATGACTGTAAATTTGTCGATGCGTAGTACATGATCACAGGAGCTTTTTCAACTTTGAAGATGTTCTACCGACGAGCGTGCGATCTTCCCTTATTCATACCTTTAGTTTTGCGTATAGTGCATCGTAGTATATGGGTTCCACCAGCGAAGCACTTTACTAGAGGGCTGAAGCTCGAGGTGGCCACTGTCATCGAACGAGTCGATTTCTTAGATCGCCCCAAATATTCTAGCATACCCCAGGTTTAATTAGTTCCTGTGACCAAGTGATACGCATTGACAAACTCACAATCCTAAACTATTCTTCGGCAAACTTTGAACTGAGCATTCTAAAACGACTCTACATCCACGAATTGAAAGCTTCTCTTAACGAATTTTACAGCACTCTCAATATTTTTTTGACATTAGTCGTGAGGAGTGCTTTTTATATTATGTTGAGAATTACCATAGGCTTAAAATGTTAAATTGAATATTTTGAAATTTCTACTGTCCATCATCATCACTACTTACTTGTTTCGTAAACAAAATAGCCATTATCTTGAGATAATGTATTCGAGAACATTTTGTTTTGAATTGTAATTATTCAAAGGCAAACTCCTTAACCTCAAATCCATGCACGGTGTGTATTAAAAACCCTCCAAGCAAGGAACTGAAGGGGGAAAAATAACTTATTTGGTTGGTATAATAACGTTACAGAGTCCTTTTGTATTCTGTGGAAAATATGCCAGCGTTCTAACTAAAATAATTTGGAATGGGTGAGTTTTGCGTAAGACTGGCATTGATATTGAATTCATATCTATCCTGATTGTGAGTTTGAGAGTTCATTCGACAGTTTTGATTGTACAGAGTAGAATAACTGTAGACCTTCATTCATTATGAGCATTATGAGAAGAACANTTCCTGCAAATTTCATCCCATAATCTCTGTGAGAAATCTGTTTGTATACATACGTGGTATTTTGACACTATTTTGGAAGTTACGTTGTTCAAATACTGTATTACTTTGTCAGTGCACTGCCAGAGCTGGCTGCGGTTGACACCGAGTTGCGTGTTCTGCCACAGAGTCGACTTCGAAGTCAAACAATCGGAAGTTACAAACGTGTTTAAAAAATGTGACTTAGCAAAGAAGCGCCACAAATTTTCTTCGATTTTGAATAGGCACGCGTAAAGTAGCCCAGTGGCAACAAGATGCCGCAGCATCCAGCTCCCGTTTTAGGGCGGAGCGAACCTCGGTGAATTACCTTGTATGCCATATGATAGCATGGTAGGCTTTTATATGACAATTTAACCCATAATGAGGAAGGGGTAAACTTTGAGGAGCTTCTGTTCCTCAAAGGGACCGTATGGACCGTGTGGAGAAAAGATTAGTCATCAAAAAATGGAAAAGACGGAGCAGGACTTGAAAAAATTTGTTTAAACTTCGTATTAACTATAACTGAATAATTGCGTATTTTTCCCTCATGTAAAAATGTTACTTCTACCTCGCTCAGGTTTACTTAATTATTTAGCGGAGTTACATCGGAGAAAGAGACGAAGCCGCAGAGTTGAAAGTCGCATGTTGAACTGAGGGGATCAAATACATACATAGATCTGATGTCTCAACCATCAGCGTTTCAAATCATTTGTAATTTTTATCTGAACGAGTGATGCAGAGATCACTATCTTTTCAGATAGGTGTTGCCGTAGTAAAATGCTAATAGAAATACTAATACCTAAACATTTAATTCTGATAAAATATAGATAAGGAAACGAATCTTATTTATCACAACGCTTTGAGACTTAATTGTATGCGACTTGTTTTTCTCCAAATTTATGTACGCTCACAAGAGCGTATCGATTGGTAAATGTTCATCTTTTGCTTGTCAATGCTACAAGTCTAACACAGATATTTTAACTTTCAGAGCAGCAGTCCCGCCGAATCTTGACTATGCTGCCTTCATTCTTACCAAAGCGACACATATACTTCTCATCTCCGGACACGTCGCGAACAAGTCTGCCTTGAACGTTCAGGTACTTGCCAATTACAACTCATTTCAATAACATCACTCAACTATGTTACCACGAGCTCTTCAGGTAAGTACTCTAGGCTTAAGGTCTCAATTTTTTCCCTCCGGTCACTCCAAAAACAATCATAAACTTGAGAATGCCTTAAATCATAGAGGTGTTCGTGCAAGATTCTGATCGTAAATGCTTGGTTTTGACCCTGATGCTGACCGTGTGCTTGATGAAGAGTGCGAAGCTAACCAAACGTTCAGCAACCGAAGCATTTCTTCGTCATTCTATAGCTAGCCAAAATTTTTAATTCGAGATCGATGGAGTGTAAACGTTAACAATAGCGAAATTCAGTATTCAAGAAAATATGTTTTCATGAGTAAAATGAATTGAATACAAGTCAAATGCAATTTAGTGCAGTTTCAAATATGTTGAAAGAGATTTCTGGAATAAATACGAACGACGTTGGCGGATTTTTACATCGTTTTGTGCAATTGATCTTACTAATAATCTTCAACTATGAAGCAAAAAACTTCAACAGGTATAATCTTTACAGATCGCACTTCCAACTGTCTTAATGGTGCGACGCTACCTCTCGATTTCAAGCTACTAGTATTCACACCCCCTAAAAACAATATAATTTGCCAAAGTTTATTCTTAAAATGAAGGGATTTTTTTCAGTGAAGCTCCTTCTCGTTGTGTCGCTCGAAGTCAACTATTCATAAGCCGTGTCAACCAAACTACTATCATGTCGTATTCTATGAAATTAGAGATTTAATTAATTTGCGATACGATACTCAGTATCCTATGTACGACACTGCCACATGTTCTCTATGGCGGTCCGTGAGAAGTGTTACGGACAAAATGTTACTAAAAATAATTTTTTTAAGTGTATGAATATACGATGGCTATTTTTATAGTAGCAGAAATGAAATCACCCAAAATGTAAAAGGTAAGCTTTCATGGTTACAGCTGTAATGTTTCTAGTGAACAGCCTTAGAATAAATTGAGCTCATACGTGTGTCAACATTTCTCCCATCTCTTGAGTTAATTAAGGAAGGCTGATTTGACAAAAAGGCGTCGTTTTGCCGAGGTTGAGCCTTGGAAAAGACCGTCGGTACCATTGGGTTTCCACGTGTCATTGATTATAGCTTTCTCCAGGCACGTCACCTGCAGGGCTCCATCGAGTTCAATTTGACATCTCATTTCCATGGGATAGCGTCGCATCCCGTGTCACCAGGGTGTTCTGGATTCATGCCTAACAATTTGAAATGCTCTTAAATCAACAACTTGTACAATGAAATGCTTGTTCAAATACTTGAAAATGTAGGAAAATCGTTACAGGATACAGGATTTCCAGCGTTGTTTCAGTATTCTCTGTTCTCTTACGACCGTGGACGAACAACAGGTATTACAGTCAGAAATTTAGATTGAATTTTCAATTTCCGTCAACGGATTCAGCGTTTATTCATCAAGTCTGCTACTATTAATGAGACACATAGTTGAATTATTAGTTTTGTCTTATAAAGTGCACTATTACTGCCAATTAAATCTCATTGTACAATATTTTAATCATTACACTCATCGGTTACATTTCTCTATGTATATATTTTGACAATGTTTTCGTTATATAAGAATATATATTCAAAGCGTCTCAAAGATTTTCAGCTTATTTTCCATGTACACGAGTACAAAGTCTATTTTATATGGTGCACAACGATTAACTGAACGCTTTTCAAACCAACTTACCACTCTCATCTAACCTTAAGTATTCAATTTTGACTTCCTTTACCTCTTTTTGTCGCATCAAGACTTGACTTATCGTCTCTGTTCCTAATTCGGAGACGAATAAAAGCGCTTTCTTTGAATTGCATATGGCTTTCGACTCGTTATAATAAAATCGCCGGACAAGAAATTAGCCATATGCCATTAATACATAGTACGGCATTGAGGCTACAAGTGTCCTAATGCACACCTGATCGATTTTAAGCCTCTCTTGCATCACCTGATCTCGAAGTACGGCCATGGTATGTGGGTAATTTCCTCGACGTCTAACTTATCGCTCTAGGTGGTCCCACAAATTTTCTATTGTATTCATATCTGGGGACATATCAAGCCAATTTAAATCTCCAACATAACTTGAATGACTATCATGCAAATTAATGGCAGTTCTTGCCTGATGTACCCGGCAGCTGTCATCATGAAAGGTAGGCAAAGTAACAAGCCTATCTTCATTTAAATATTGGGCAAATAGTAAAACTTGTTTTTCCAGTACTTCAGCGCTGCAATGCTGGTTGAGTTTACCTGGTACCTCAACTAAAGGACCCATTTCTGTGCAGTTGAACCCCCCTCAGATCTATACAGTCCCTCCTCCTCCCTGTTTCACCCCTTAATTGCACACAAGTTTCGTAGAAAGCTTCATGCTGTATTCGATGAATACGACGGCGGGCATAATTGTTGCAGAGGTAGAATCGTGGTTCATCTAAAAACATGAAACTTCTTCACTCTTCTACAGTCTAATCAGCTTGTGGTCTAGATAAGTATAAACGAGTAGTTTTGCGGGCAAGAGTTAACATTGGCCGTTTAAGAGCCTTCATGCATCCACGTTGTGAAGTTCTGCGGAGAGTTTGTTAAAAATAGTAGACGAAGGGTTGTTATTGATGATTCGCACTAGTTCCATCTTTGATGCCAAATGATTCCGGCCAATAATTCGAGACACAAGGTGACGGTCCCTATCAGTTAGGAATTTCTTTCAACCACAATTTTGCATTGAACTGATTTATGTACAGAATTGTATCCAATATTGATAGACTTGCATAACAATGTGTCGTGAAATACCAGCGAATTTTGCTCCTTCCTTCTCTGGATGTCCTTGAGACCGAACATATGCAATAGCCCTTTTTCCTTTCCCATACGTTTTGCTTTCGTTCTATAGTTGTGGATCAACTAAGATACAAGTCTATATCATGCCAGCTCTGAATGTAGACAGACACCTATTCAGTACTTGCATGTAACCTAAGCCTTGGTCACACCTCTGAAAATCAAGTGTTGAACGTAGTAAATACCTGGAGCTCGAAAAGCACTAGGTGACTTATTCCTTGTCTGTGGACCTTATGATATTACTTCAGCAGTATAATTTTCAGTCTTTCTTAATACTTAAGTCATTAAACTCAGCAGGAAGGTATTTGTATTGCACTATCATCGTGCTCGTTAGTAATCCATTCTTTTCACATGATCAGTGGAGATGATTATATCTATGAATTATTTTCAGTGTAAACTGGAAACTTTTTCGAGCCACTTTCTACCGGTATTAGCAAACGGAGTCAATTCCTCTTAATTGCTTTTTGAGTTTCACACTTTATTTTCTTTTTAAAACCAATCTCATATCATAGCTCACTACCTGTACCACGATATCGTTTTTACTTTAATTTTTAGTTACCATACCACATTGCAGCTGATTAAGCTAGTTAATTCCTGGAATATTCAAGCTATAAAGTATACGACTAAATTGCTGCATGAAACCGGTACTAATAACTTCAATTTTCTTCTTAATGAAATTATATTTCTAAACACAAGCCATTGATCTATCTATATACGAGAATATTTTTTTATATCGTGCAATTTTATCTAGTTTTCGTCAGCGTCCATACAAGAATTCAACGTAACTTGGAATGCTTTATTACCTCAAGGGATCGTTACGGTGCGATTATACGTAATATTTGTCAGGTATGCATACCACTTGCATGTGCAATATCTTTAGGTCTTCATTAACTTGGTGTTTGGCAAGTTCGTATGGGTAGTTACCTAATGCTATGTTACCGTTTGTTAACAAGTACATTTCTTTTTAGAGTATTTATCAGATGCCACTTGAATTTGTTAGCTTTGACAGCTTTACCGGGTATGTATGTTGATAACTTTTATTCCATGTTTTTTTCGTCAGGTTCACATGTTGTATAACGCGATTATGACCGTGACGGCCCTGTGCGCGGCGTTGGAAATGGTTTTCAAGGAAAGCGTCCTTGCCGCCGTGGGACGATCTGTCGCATCATTTTTCGAGGTGACTTCCAGAATATCAGCGGTCTAAGCAGTACTAGAAATATAACTTTAGAGATTGCAATGTGGAAACAACAAGAAGTAAAGAGGAGTTAATGTTACTATCTCTATATGAGTATCAGTCATGTTCTAAACAAATAGGGGATATAAGGGGAAAATACACAAAACCATATCACCTCAACATGCAGATCAAATGCTACCACCCAAACCGAGGATACAACAACCAAATGGACGAAGGAATGTGGGGTTGGTATTAGGAAAAAATTATTACAAAATGAGGAATTTAAAATGAGACATAATTGACAGTGAGTATAATTTCTAAAAAACATATAGCATGGGCGATACATGGAATTGAAAATTAGTTATGCTATTTTATGGTACGCAAGAAACAAAAATATAAACCAAAGGCTCAAACGACCACATCACCTGATAGGTGATGACGGACGTGAAAAGTAAAATAAAGAGGCATGATTTCAATAAGGACATTTGTTAGAAAAAATATAAGCCAAAGGCTCAAACGACGACATTACCTGATAGGTGATGACGAACGTGATAAGTAAAATAAGGAAGTATGATTTTAATTAGAACCTTTATAATTCCAACACATTTTACCGTTGGGTTTTCAAGACCTTACAACTACTGGCGTGATGAGGGATGTGAGGAATGTGTGGTTTAAGCTTCCTTTTCCAAGGGAAATGCTCCAAGGCTACGCGAAATGCCACTACTAAGCCGAGAATCGAACCCTGATCCTTCTGGCTACGAGGCCATCACGCTAACCTACGCCATGGAGCCTACAATTATCATATTTATCACCGCGTAACTCGTGAGATGCAAAAATTCCCCTTATGTTTTCCGCTGTTTCGCGATAACATTTATCTTCTCAACTCTAAATATTCGAAATACACATGAACTCTACTGCCATAACATTTGGACGGCATTCCAAACACCGAGGTCATCCCCAGCAAGTCACTGTCACTCGTTGGAAAGTTCACGAGTAAACTATCATCTCGAACTTACTGGTTGTTGTACAGAGGACGACTATTTATATTCAACAGCGTTTGCTGGTGAGTTCTAGATGAGTCCGATTATGGCATTTCTGACTTGATTACCGTGACTGTTGAGCTTCATTTCGCAGGTGAGAAATTCACACTTCACTCAAATCAGTGGTTCCAAAGATCTCTTCAATTAATTGTTTTCTATACGTCATGCGTTGATGCTCTTATGATTGCAGGGTTTACTTTGAAATGATTCCGTGTTGCTACAAGAATACTTAGCTCCACAGTAGGTCACAAGTATTTCGTCGGCTGTTATTCGTCCTGACGTAGGGGCCGTTATATACTCCTTCCGTACGATGCGGCAGACCTGCCTCGTTTCGATTTAATTAACGGGGTACCTTGTTTTGAAGTTAGATATGTTTGGAGTATTGTAAATTGCTGAGGCTATTCCGAAAATTTATTTTGGGAAATAATGGGAAGTATTTGTGATGTTTATTCATGATCAAGCAAGAGGAAAACGTGATTTTTTCTACAGTGCTAGTTTCGGAAATGGGTGAGGGAAATTCAGTTCCATAGGAAATAGCAAATTACAAGGGAGCTTGAAATGCTGTTGTTAGTCATTCTTTGACAGGGGCTAAGTCCAAAATCACTCGCCCTTTGGTAAGTGTAGGCAGAGTACAGACCTTCCAGACACTGGCTCCGCCAGCAATGCTGGACTAATTTCCGTGAGAACCTTTGCACTTCTCCTTGTTCTGCTCTCTCGTTCCTTCCCTCATATTTTTGCTTTTTAACCTCATGTCTCTCTTTCACGGTTACTTGCATTATATTGGTTGAACCTAGAACCTCTAAGGTGTTTTTCTACCTTGTCTATAATGACTGCCAACTATTTTAGCAGAACCCTGTCTCGGAACTTCCCGCGGATGGCTCTAGAGCACCCAAATCTATTTTTCATGATGAGGAGCACTGTTAAGCAAAGCCCAACATTCTACTTGAAGTTCAGTTCTGTTTTCTCAATAACGACACTGTTTCAAATTCCGAAAACCTAGGCCCATCAATTCTTTTTGCTCTTATGTCTGTTCGTGTAACCCAAACCTGTTTCTCTTAAAAATTGAGCCTAAAATTTCACGCTGTAAACAAAGGTGAAAAGCTTCCGTGCTCTGAAATGAGACTTTGATGCTCGTTAAGAGTAGTCGAAATTCTTTCGTGTATGAGTTTTCACTGGTAATGGATATTTGTGTACGCATATCCCTCTAGAAGAATGAGTTTTTAGAGTTTTTCAGTTTTCAAACAAGATTATCTCTAACCAACTAATTTTCTTTACATCATGAAGAAATCCCCGATTATACTTAATTTCATTGGAAAAGTTTGATCTACAACAGGCCTCAAAATAGATTCCCAGCCCCGTTGGTTCGATAAAACTACCTCGGGACCTCAGGACCGCATGAAGTAGAGTAAAGTTTCTCTGTATTGCGGGACCGCACGACTCAAAATGCTCGTCACCGCAGAAGTGTGAGCACGACAAGTCAGCCAAGTCAGACTTGCACGGACCAAGGGTACAGTGAACCGGCCGCCGGGAAAACGACCGTCTCCAGTCCGCCAAAATGCTGCGTGTTGCACCTGCGTCGGCTGGGGTGCAACTTAGAGAGAGTCATATGGGAATCTTAACATGGGCTCCCAAATATCCGATGGTTTCCATACTCATGCCCACAGAGCAGCTATGGGAAACACAGTTCTAAATTTTCAGTGATGTAGCTAGCCTCTAGCCTCTCAAATAATGGTTATATGGTGTAAAAACTCTCTTTGATTATTTCAAAAGCATCGGACTTTACCGAAATGATGCATATAGAAATATTTTTTTAAATTTACGACAAGATTAACAATTTGCGCGCCAAATCAGAACATAAAAGAATGAACATTTTTTTCAGTTCTTTCGACTGATTTTGAATGTTTGCAATTAATAAAATGAGGTCGGTTTCATCATGAAAATGCTAGTACATATTCAAGCAAAATTTACGGATTTCATCAATTCATCTGCGAACGCTCTCTGAACCAGGGAAATCATTTCATTGAAGCAAAGTAAATTTCAAACGCTGAGCTTGTAACTTCTGTAACCAGTTAATTACCTCATGCAATTATGCCGATTAATACTACAATTTAACGTACGTAGTAACCAGTGGTTATACTGTTCCGTGTACAAGATTTTCGTATGTGGGTACAACTAGGATCTTTTTTATATATCTCATTGAATGATGTACCAACAAAAGAATATAAACGTAGATATTTTTAGGCCACGAAGCACCCACTTGATATTAGGTGTTTCTATCGATGTGCTAGCCAGCCAGATCAGTTGCATGTTTCGCCTATTCGTCAGACCAAACATATAAATTTTAGTACGTGCTGTACGATAAATATTTTAAATAATAGTGGCATACATGTAAATGACCGAACTGTACGCGTGATTCGAGCTGAGAATAAGCTCAAGTGTTCATGCTGCCTTGAATGAGTTAACTGACTGTGGAAGCAACATCATACGTCAATTTTAATTAAGAATGAAGAAAATTACCTAATATTACTATATTTATTAAATGTCAGTTCCAAAATTCAAGGTTAACAATATCATCAAATTTTATATGTGCAGATCAGTGGATTAATTCCATTTTGAAACCGGAGTTTTTATCTCATTAGATCGAGTACAAGATAATCACATAAGTGCGTTTTTTACGATATTTTCATTAAACTTTCCATTCAAAAGGTTACACAATGTAGATTTCACGCAGTTTCTAAAGTAGTTTACAGATTCCTCTCGAACCTTCATCATTTCAAATTTTACCGGACAACGAACTCGTGTTTACATGCATCACTTCAAGTGTATTGACATCACACCCCTCAACGGGCATAGAATACGAAATAGGGTTAGGTTAGTTAGGTTTGTCTATCTTAAGCTATGAGGACAGCCGGCCTCAGGGTTGCACTGTTAGATTACCTCAGCTATATTGTAGGTAGGCCTTCGGAAAGGACTTCTGTCTTTTTTATGCTCACAGAACTTTTTTTTGTTTTTATACCATCTTCGCTCTCTGTTCTTTGTCTTTTGATCCTTTGTTTCTTTGCTTGCTGTTTTCAGGCGCAAAAGATTATGTGAGGGAATCCAGCTCTCTCATAGATTCCCCGTTTTGTAAAGTCCCTACTGCATGGTCCCATCTCTTTCGGAACGACATAGTCTGAGTTCCTGAGGAGCAGCAATTTTTTTCTACTGCGACCATGATGGCTATTGGGTCCCACAAGTTGGGATGCAATCTGTGTATACTTTTTCACTGCGTTCTCGCCTCACTCGGATGATTTCTTTGCAGGGTCTGTGGATGTGCGTTACCGGCTTCATCCTATACCCTCCTTCCTTCATCAAGGACAAATGGGACCAGGATGACCATAAGAACTTGCATCTAGTGTCTGTTATGTACGGGACACTCGTCTCTTCAATCTGCGTTTGCGGACTGATTACAAATTTTGTAGTACACAAGCGGGTCAAACATATGAAATTGGATACCATAGATCGTATTCAGGCTGTAATGAACGGCCAAATTTCCACTTTCAACTTAAAATCAGGTGCAGAAAAGCCTTTGATCTCCGATTCAGATAATGAAATTTAAACGGATCATTGCAATATTTTGACAATGGTTTGTAATGAGAGGTATTGAAATCGAAACAGGATTTAATTTTAAGGCATTGTTTTATTGTGTTCATTTACCGATGACTATTCAGCGTGTTTTAAACAATGGACGATATGCTAAACATTTTCTTAAAATTAAAAGGTGATTCATCAATATCTTCCTCTCAAATTTGCTTATATGTGACTGCTGTGATCAGGCGGTGCTGTTATTGAGAATGAAATAAAGGCCGAGAATTTGATGGATCTCTACGCAGAATGCTAGTACCAAGCTTCACACATGCTGACATAAATGCTAGCACAAACTTTTGTTCGGGTGAATACAATTGACGAAATACATAAATCAGAAAAGCGTTGAATGTTATTTTCACGCAGTCATAGTTTATGTTACCACACATCAAATAAAAACTTGAACGCAACCATGGTGAAAAAATCCATGGTGACTTAGTAGGAAGAACTTGGTAACATTATTTGAGCACTATATCGCTAAGTTATAGCAAGTATTTAAATTTAGTTACGTAAAAATAAAGTATTTAGCTTAGGTGCTAATTCATTTGCAACTAAGTTCAAAATTATGTATTAATTTGGTGTTCAAATATGAAAGCGAAACAAAACTTTTGGCTCACTGGAATACATGTCAACTGAAACCTTTCAAAAAAGTTGTTTCAGACACAAGTTGGCTTTGGTCCCAAAGGAAGCAGAACAATGATGTATCAAGTCACGTATGATGCTACAGCTTTCGTTGTCCATATGAAAGCCGGTGATGAAACTGACGATTTAAAGGATAAAGAACGATGGTCCCGTTTTCGAATGTATTCATGACTGAAAAAAGTTAGCTCCGAAGACAATTGAGCGTGCTGTAAATAACGTCGAATATATGACCTGGCATTAACGTACGTGCAGAATCTACAGCTGTTTTATTCTACCGTATTAAGAGTTAAGACAATGGTTTATAGAGGTGAATTTTTTTTAAGTGAAATAGTCAACGTTCATCACGAGCAAAAACTTTCGTTTTAGCTCGCAATGGGAAGGATCAGACATTTCACATTTTTATAGATGACGCTAAGCATTCAAACCATATTTAAGCATCGACAAAAAAAAAAAA
>VOMN01027841.1:0-22430 GCA_014899125.1 Orchestia grillus | reverse complement strand
TGTGGACAAAGGCATTTGGACAGCGCGTTGGCAAGGTCTAACGAGGGAGTGATGAAACTATAATAAGAAGAATAGTGATCAAAAGAGGAATCAATTTTGAACCAAAAGTTTTTCCACACAGGATTCCCTGCGCATAGAAACAACAAGCTTAAGACGGATGAGGAATGAAAAGAAAGGACTGATTAGCGAAGGATTGAAAATAGATAGAAGACAATCGAGCGGACATGAAATATAGAAGTCCCGGTGGCATATCCATTACTGAAATAACCTAATGTTTGCCTCACTCCCCCGAGGACCCTATAGCGTTCCCATAACAGAGGATGTGCAAATATGACTTGCCTAACGCTACATTGACTATTCTAGCTATGCCTCCTGAGAGATCACTTGGGTTTAAGGCATCCAGTCCACATTTACGTCTGAACTCGAGCACGGTCATTCGAATGTGCTAGTATGAGTGTAAATAAGGGGAACGTCCTAAGTACAGGTGTTAACAAGGGAAACGTCCTAAGTACAGGTGTTAACAAGGGAAACGTCCTAAGTACAGGTGTTAACAAGGGAAACGTCCTAAGTACAGGTGTTAACAAGGGAAACGTCCTAAGTACAGGTGTTAACAAGGGAAACGTCCTAAGTACAGGTGTTAACAAGGGAAACGTCCTAAGTACAGGTGTTAACAAGGGAAACGTCCTAAGTACAGGTGTTAACAAGGGAAACGTCCTAAGTACAGGTGTTAACAAGGGAAACGTCCTAAGTACAGGTGTTAACAAGGGAAACGTCCTAAGTACAGGTGTTAACAAGGGAAACGTCCTAAGTACAGGTGTTAACAAGGGAAACGTCCTAAGTACAGGTGTTAACAAGGGAAACGTCCTAAGTACAGGTGTTAACAAGGGAAACGTCCTAAGTACAGGTGTTAACAAGGGAAACGTCCTAAGTACAGGTGTTAACAAGGGAAACGTCCTAAGTACAGGTGTTAACAAGGGAAACGTCCTAAGTACAGGTGTTAACAAGGGAAACGTCCTTAGTACAGGTGTTAACAAGGGAAACGTCCTTAGTACAGGTGTTAACAAGGGAAACGTCCTTTGTACAGGTGTTAATAAGGGAAACGTCCTTTGTACAGGTGTTAATAAGGGAAACGTACTAAGTACAGGTGTTAATAAGGGAAACGTACTAAGTAAAGGTGTTAATAAGGGAAGACTTCCAAGTGACAACGAGCTGCCTACCGATTTCTCAAGCAGAAAACCCGCGAGGAGACGTTTGGGGAAGCGTTTTTAGAGCCTCGTGACCAGCAGAGCGGTGCGAGGTGAAGCTGGTCGTCATAATTTGTTGGCCTCGGCGGCGAGACGTCGGCTCTGACACTAAAGCAAGATTTAGACGGCGTCAGGAGTGTCAGCGACTCGAGGGCAACCTCTTCATCAGGCGCAATCAGCGCGGCTGACGAGACCGGCACCCCGCGGCCGCCGCTAACAACACGACCAGCCGGCGGCTCACCCAACACCCGGACCGATTTATTCTATCACGCATCGATCGTTCTTCGTTTACATTTGCCGATAATTTGCACCTAAACAACTCACAATTACGTCTTCTTTTAAGGGTTTAAACGCCACTGTGAGGCGATCGCGTTGTCATTTGGAAATCTGAACAAGTGTACAAGCGTTGGTGGAGGCTAATAAAAACTATTGCTGTGTATTTTCAACATCGAAATGTTTTCTAATTTATCGCAAGTCGCACCTCGTTCTCGAGGATATGGGTGGACCCTTTCGGGATCGCTACTTCGTCTACAGCGACGTAGTTTCCTTCGCCACAAAGGTTATCAGAGAAATTCGAACTTTCTACAATACGAGAGAGTTAAAAAAGTGCCGATACTTTCGTGTTTGTTTTAGCTTCTCAATATGAAAAGTATTTCTTTCGCCCACACTGCGGAGCACAGGAGCAAGACTTCCATTTAAGGCTCTCATCTTCATCGCGGTGAACTGGGAAGGGTAATCCGACAATCCCTGGATTCACTTACAATTTCATTGGAAAGAAAGGAAAATCTGCATCTCCCGTGAGAAAATCACTTTGCTGAATTAACAAATAAATGTATGCGATTGAAAAGTTCACATCTTGTTGTGCAGCGGCCAGTTGAATATGCATGGACCAGATCGAAATGAGGTCTTTCTATTGAATTTGTGTTTGGAGAAGTTCACGTCGACTGCGTTTGGTTAGTTAGCTGACTCACGTTCGAAAAATGCCAATGAATACAAAGTCGATAGTTCTATAAATTCACTTGCCATCTAGCTCAAGTAGCTAACGTTTTTCCCTCCAAAAAAATAAACTGCATAACGTCGCTTGAAAACTCCCGCCGGCGCGCTTTCCCTCGTCCCTGCAGGGTGGCTTGATGCGCTAGTTCAGCCTCGAGTGCGATTGCGCTCTTCAAGCGCATGCACGCCGTCAGGGATAGCCATTTCATGCACGGGTCTCGTTAGTACATCAATGTCGAAATTTTTCCCATTAAAAAATTCAGCGAGTGGGAAAAAAATTCACAGCTTCTTTTCACTTACGCGTAGATGCTTATTCAAATTCAACGAAATTTGCAAAACAATTTGTCATACATGCCGTTTTATACTCTACAATGCAACAACTGTGCAAAAGATAGCTTCCACTATCTAAAAATAATGAGAAATGATTCTGAATTCTAACAAATGGGACGGGTGAGGGAGAAGGGTCATTTCACGAAGCCCTCCATACACACGGCACGCTTACGAGAATCTTTACCATTTTGCACTCGTCTTATAGTGTGTATTTAGCATTGTTCTGATATATGTAGAACGAAAATTATATCAAAGTATTTCTTCATGCACACTTAAAGCTGACTACCCCATCAACGTTATTGAATGTGATGAGATACAAAACGGGCGACTCAGGAGGCCTTAATTATAAGTGTGCCGTGAGAAAACGGTTTGTAAAAAATTCAAGTGTCGAGTGCAGGTATGTTGACATGTAAGGTTCATTCATTGGGAAGCCCTCGCGTTCGTCGCGCTTGTCAGGGACTTCGCGCTGCGTAATTTTATGGTTCGGGCCCCAACGAAGCGAACGGCAGTGATGGATGGGCGGTGAGGGCGAGGCGACGACCGTACAGCTCGTGAGGCGCACGAGGGAAAGAATGACGCATGAGAGGCCCTCGGAGTTGGGAAAGGGTGCAGCAAAGAGGCAAAACCATACAAAAGAGAACGTATTTCCACACAACTTTGATGTTCTCTCATCGTAAAAAATGTTATTCGAGACGAAAGTTCGCGAGTGATTACGGTGAGTTTTGATTAGTCATTTTTAGGATGTTGTCTATGCCTTCTATGAAAATTATAGCCATGGTCCAGAGATAAAGCTTGGTTCAAAACAAGCAGAAAAGCTAGGAGGTAAAGAGCATCGGATCTTTAACCCATCCACAAAACAAGGACTTTCCGATTTTTCTATTACAGGAACATCTAAAGGTTGTTTTCTCAAGTGTGATGACTGAAGTGATGAAAGATTTAAGAGCAAAGTAGAACAGTAGGCGCAACACCGACGACCTGATCACACGCTGCGAGGCAGCCAGTTGCGCGAGACGCAGGCAACGGCCTCAAAGAATACGACGGTATGGAAAAAAGAAACTACGTCTCTGTATCGACTTGTTTAAAGAATTTTCCATGCCTTAAGCGCATATGTAGATACGTTCAATCTGTGATTATTTCCTTGAGAGAGAATCATATTAGGAGACAATAAAATCGGTCATTCCAGGAATTGGTCAGACAGCACCGTCACCAGGAGCTCTGATGGCGCTGCCTCAACACGTCACTTTATTTTCTTCCAAATCCTTTCTTCGCTCATTCTTCTTTCATCTCCGCTGAGCTCCCGTCGTGATGGTGACCTATATTTATTATCAAATCAACAGAGAACCTTTCTCCTAGAAGCCTGGTATAAAATATTAAATCAACTTCTGAAGAGATGCAAAACACGAAGGATTTAAGGGCGCGTCGATATGTTACGGTGTCAATCAAGCTTCACTCTAAACTGGTAGGCATGCAGATCTAAGGAAACCGATACAAGATCAAGGAATTACTCACCATTTCTCGTTAATGAACACTCATTTTTTACGCCGAGAGAACACTGTGACCGGAATCGCTAAAAGGTGACTAGGAAACGATACCCCGATAAGCTTCCCTTGCCTCACTATTTTCAAACGGTGGAGGGAAACGGCTTCATTCAACAGCTCGCGGATCTGCAAAGGCACACCATGCACACAAAGCGGCGGCACCCCAGTGTGGCCCGGGTGTAAAGGCCTAAACATCTCCAAAGTATCTAAGGTATCCACTGACATCGAGGATAAAGCCGTTAAGAAGAAAATCAATCTTGAGCCTCCAGGATCGGTTGTCTGTATAATTCATCCAATTAAATTAGGCTTAATCGAACACAGCTTTTATGCGGCCGATTATTATAATTTATTTACAGTAGCCACAGCTCTACAAAGAAGTCTCAACGTCCTCAGCTGCCTTCATCACGCACCCCGTTTTCGGCAGCGCATGTCTCACTGTAAAGTCACCAATCTAACGAGCGAAAAGTTAGAAGTTAATGCGACTAAAGAAGAGACGTTCTTGTTCAAGCACTTCTGCAATGTCGCGTCTTGCTCTCGGTCCGCTTAAATTTTGGTTAGTCCTGTTGTAGAATTACACGATTTAAAAATATGTATTTAGTTAAAATTTAAAATTTTACCGAATTTACCGACCTGTACAAGCACTATAATAAGGATATAGAAATGTCATGGCATGTGTACTATAACACGTGGGAGCATCGTAACGTAACTATCGTACATCTATTTATATATCATGGCGTATTCAGCACCTGGACAAATAGAATTTCTATAACTATTTTTGATGTATTGGGAAAATGTGTAGCTCTGGTTCGGGGTAAAGATTAAAGCTACATGTTCACCAGAATATTTAAATAGAACAGAACAAAATTCATGGACAACCAGGTAATCAAATAAGCAAAAAAAGGGACGGACGAGAGTATTTGGCAAAAATTAAAAAGCAGTCATTAGTTTTTAGTGGCGTAACTTGATTTGCCATAGCAGCAGGAAGACAATTATTGCAACTGGAAACGAACTTTTGGCACTCCGTTTGTGGTACATAGCATGTTCCATTCTTGCATGCACATGATGCACAATGCCTGAAGAGCCACATGCGCCACTCTCGCATATAACTGATCTCGTAGCGTGGCCAAGTTTCGTGGACGATCTTCCCGACGTCTAACTCGTCGTTCTAGAAAGACCCCACAAATTTTTTGTTGAGTTCATGTCTGGTAACTTAGCGGGCCAATATAAATGTCTGATAAATCCCGAATGATCCAAGCCAATTAATAAGAGTTCTAGCCCGATGCGCTCGGCACTTGTCATCCAAAGGAGCTCGAAAAACACGATACGAGTTCGAAAAACATGGCACTAGAAATCGAAAAACACGACACTGGAGCTCGAAAACATGACACTGGAGCTCGAAAACATAACACTGGAGCTCGAAAACATGACACTGAAGATCGAAAAACATGACACTGGAGCTTGAAAAACAATAGATGAATATCTTTCCTCCAGAAAGCTTATTTACATTCGCTTCGAGTATTTCTTTGACATTCGGCATTGTATTAACAAAGCATCTATCTTCAAGACAAATCTGGAGAGGTGATGATTGTGCCGATTCTAGTTTGTTTACATTGAATATGTGCTACTGTGAGGGAGTTGCGATAGCTTAATTGTTTTTATTAAGCTCCTCAAATTATACAAAAAAATTCAATTTTCAATTTTGGCTTAATACTTTTATCCTACACAATTTTTTCTTAGTTCATTTTCGGTTGGCCAATAAATTTTGTTTTGTTAAAATTATCTGATAAATATATATTCGCCAAACTACCTGCACTCTTTATCTCGAACAGCTCGAAATTTTCAAAATGCACAAAAAAATTGAATTGTGCAAATACTTGTACCCAAGGAATGTATCTTCAAAACATCCGAGTATCGTGGTTTATATAGTTAAAAAACGCAAATGTATCGAATCGTTGCTATACAACATGAAAATATGATAGCGCAACAACACATGGAACATCACACTTAGCTATAGCACACAGATAGTATCGTACCACGCAACTGTGCATAGTATCGTACCACGCAGCTATACATAGTATCGTACCACGCAACTGTACATGTATCCCACTTAGAAAAACTACGACATATCTTTAGCACGTGCGAGCATCGTGGTGTACAGCTCAGACACATTAAAATATAAGACCATGTAGCGATAACAATCTTTTGATGTAGCTGTAAGGATTGTCGAGTATTGCGGCAATGCTAGAACAAAAGGAAATGTCATAACTACAGTTATGCACTTCATGCACCCGAGTATATGAGAATGACTTGCCGTACTCTAGGTTGGAGGATTGCCGAACATCACGGCAGTAGTCGTCGGACGGGGAATGTTCTAACGAGCCCATCCCACTCAGCCATCCGGAATCCTGCTTTTGACTGTAATACGACGGTGGATTTGATAGCCTCAGGATTGTAGGCCGAGCAAAATTTTCCTCTGAATTCACAATTTTAAAATCCATTTTCGAAGTATTGAATAATCGTGTCAGTTCTTCGCAACTATCCCACGTCAATAAGTAATTTATCACACTTTTATTACAAAAAAATGCGATAAATTACTAATTGACGAGGGATACTTTTTTTTGAACGTGAAATTCTTTTTTCTTACAGTTGCTCAAGGGCAAATGCTTGAAACGTTCTATTTATTACGTGTTGTTTATCTTCTCGAAAATATATTTTACCACTAAAAATGTTTTCTACGATTTTCCTAGTTTTTTCTTTTTTCTTCGATGAAGGAATCAAAATCAATCCAGAAAAGTACAAATAAACCTATTCGGCGATAGAATGCACAATATGAATTCGAGATAGATATTCATAATACGTATAAAGGGTCGCTGAAATTTTGAAGTAAAATCTAATTCTTTTCATTACGCTGTCCAACCCTCGCACATTCAATGAAAAAGTATATGCGCAGTCAGGATTGGAAAATTTATCAACCTGCTTAAAATCACTAATAGTTCTTTAATCTACACTCAGGAACAGGATTAGACGATTAAAATATTCAACTAATTTAAATACAAGACAAATTTTCCTCAACAGAACAATACTTTTGAGTTTGAGAGTAACGCGACCGAATAACGACACAACGCGGAAGCTCAGCAGCATTCCTTGAACAATATGACAAATCAGTTCTTCATAACGAAATCCTACGGAAATTCAATTTCAAGTGATCCGACCCCGCATAATACATCGGTGTTTAGCGGACGCGCTTACCTCAAATGACACGACATTAACGCGTGCCCGAGACTGAAGTCGCCAATTGGTGACCTGAAGCGCGGCAATTTGGTCTGGTTAGAAGAGCGCGAGAAGAGCGTCTATTTGGACCAATGATTGGAGCAATCAAGCCGACGCTCGTTAGGCGTTTTTTAGCCGCCCTGCGCCATCAGAGCGGCAGAGAGGCAATTTTTGTGAACGTTCTTCTCTCATGATTTTCATGATGATTTGATGCTGACCAATCAACGGTCAGAACACCTTGCCAAATCGCTCGACCAATGAATGCTCGAGGCTCCCGTCGACAGCTCTGTTTTAACTCTAAAGGAAAATTACGGACTACGAGAGTGGCCGTCAATAAACGAAAGAAAGACGCGTACTGCGTTTGGGTCCATTGACTGACTTACGCTTGAAAATATGTGTTTCGAAACAAGAAATTTTCTTCAATTATCTCAACAGCCAAAAGTCAACGAGTGTCACACTAACAGTTTAAAAATTTGGACCTAGCGTCCTAGCGCAGTGTGCGTTGGTCAAGAAACCTTCCCTGACTCTCCTCCTACAACTACAAAGCGGAGGCCGATCTGCTCCGCCTACCAGGGCCCCGAGGCCGAGCGGAGTACGGGGTGGAGACGAGTAACTCCGCCTCCGTGGTTCAGGTCACCGAAGTAGGGTGATCCTTATGAGAGCAGTTGTGGTGTGGAGATGGCAGAAGGTGCAAGTGTTACCGCAGTGCATGTGACGGCCAATGGGATACAGAAAGTAGTCCATATTTTGACTCTCAAGTCTGAAGTTCAAACCATGAGTGCTTGAAATTGCCTCTGCTCGATTTGTCAATGCGAAAGCTTTTGGCTTGAAAATATCAAGAGGATCAAAGTTATTTACCACAATTTTTTAGTGGAAGCCCATGCAATTGTTACAATAGTTATGACATTGTGACTCCATTTACGTGGCACAAGGGTTTCTTTTTAGGAAGTTTAAGTTTTAAATTCAACAAGTAAATAATAGTTAAAACTTGTGGGTTGAAGCGATTCTACGTTACAGGAAAATTAAATTATGGGAAGAGTTTCATCCAATTGATGATAAAATTACTCGCGGATTTATTTCATCTGAACTTGTTAAAATAATTACATTTATTTCCCCAGTTGATTCAACGTATACACCCTGCTAAATCTTGCATTTATACTGGTGGTCGTGGACAAAGATTGACGTCTCTAAATCGTTATGAAATAACAATAATTTCAACTCTTACGAGAAACAACGATACACGAAAAGACTTTTTTCAATTTAAAGTGACGCCGAGCATCGAAGTCGCAGTCATTCTGAAAATGATCACGTCTTCAGAGATGACTCCTTGCAACTCGCCCCCAAAGTCCCCAACCACGAGAGTGGGTCCAAACAGCAAGAGCTTCGCCATGGAGTATCTTCTCACGATCTCCGGTCAAGAAAAGGCAGAATCGGAGCGCTCCAAGCCCTTCAACAGAAGTTTGAGCAGCGGTCCTCTCACGCCTTTTGAAAATGACGCGAACGCCGGGGCTTTGGCATCCAGCCACATGCTCGACATCTCCAGACAACTGTCACAAATTTCCCAGATTTCCCAAAACCTGGCGCTGCCACACTTGTACAACTCGTGTTTCCTCACCGGGGGAGTAGCAGGCGTGGGGTTACCTCCTTTTTACGGCCAGCCTCCTCTTTCTTCCCCATACCCTTTTCCAGGAAATCCGGCGCTAGGAGGGGTACCGTTCGGTGGTGTACCAAGTTCATTAACAAACGGATTTTCCAGTCAAATCCACCCTCCGATAACTCCTCCGTTTCTTTCCATGAAAGATTTTAACTCTGCAGCTAACGCAAGATTATTTGGGAGATCGCCTGCATCGACGATAGAAAATAACCGAAATTCATTGCTTCGATCGTCTCTGAGTAACGAGCCAATGGTAGAACTGCCTCCATTTTCCGGGACAAGCAATGAAGAAAGCTGTCACACCTCCGACTCCGAGTACAGGGAGCCAGTTAAATCAAGTAAGGGGGAATTTAATGTGCTTATAAACTGATTTCGTTTTACCAGATTCAATGAAATTAACATGCATACCTTCCTTTATCAGAGATATGGAGGCCGGGATTTCAAGTAGATAACCGAATAACAATTCAGGCTTAAGTATGTGCTTTTTCTAAAGTTGAATGTGCTAAAATAACATGAAACATTGAACTTAAAAAAAAATGTATCATGATAAAATATGAGTATTAAATATAGTGCCCAAAAAACATCTGAAAATTATAGTGAATATTAAATTGAAAGTACTTTTCTATTGAAACATTACCGACAATGACGTGTTGACAGGCCGCAGTGCATCGCTTCTGAAGCTTTTATCGCATTCAAAATTGACGGGACGTTGCCGCATGTTTGAGTCAACAAATGAAACTGGAAATAAAAACCGACGTATATCCATCCTCATGTGCATCACTAAACTACAGCATGTCCCTCCAGCTCCGAAGAACTTTATTTCAGTAATTAGTATCCAGCCAAATTAAAAATGTCCTATTTTAAAAAAATGTTTAAAACTCACAAATAACTTTATTCTTCTTAATATCATTAAATGAGATCAAGACCTTATTTTACTGCTAATCATTTACCTTAACAAATCAAGTCATTTTAAACTTCAGCAAACCTTCTTATTCGGAAGGTTGGATATTTTTCTGTTGCTCAAGTTACGAGTTACAAAATTTACTGCATGTACGTCAGTTAAGGATACAATCGGTCTGGAATGGTGCAGAATTAGCTTAAACGCATACGTGTAAAATAACTTTCTGAACTTTCTACAACCTTTCCTGTTAATTAACAATGGTATTAATGTTATGTATCAATTGTCAACCCAAATACTCAGATTTAAACCTTTACAATTTCGTCCACAGCATACATCGAACTTAAAGGTGATTCCATATTTGAGCACTCTAGAGCGGGCTGCTATTATTTTTCTGTAGCGTGTCAGTAAAATAGATATATGTTCTCTTGTGAGGAAATTAAAAGATACTGAGCCTACTTCTCACCTATAAGCAATATTCCCTTATTTGATCTACAGTTTTTATCACTTCACAAATGGGTGAATCTACAACATAAGACACAACGAATATCAAATAAAGGTACGAACATGAACAAATAAATTTCAAATTCTCGTTGGGTGAAAAACAGATATAAATAGGAATCTTAATCGCGTTTTAATTCTTCATAACTCTTGCAGTTGTCCCATGCTCCAAAAAATACAAAAGCGGGCCATTCATTTTCCACAGCTAGGTTTACGACATATTCATCGGCCAGGACGAGGTAACTCGTTGGTCTTACTAACTCAAACTCTTCAACTTGGTACGCGTGAACTCGTCAAACGTTCAATCAAGAAAAAACCTTGTCTTGAGTTCACGCGACATTCGTTGACCTCTCTCGGTACATAACAACCATTACGGAGTGTAGACTCGACCGTGTCATGCAACCAAATAAAGTCGTCAGGCCATGCAATAAACTGGGCATTTTTGACAGAATACTCACTTGGGAAGGCGATTAATGCAGGCAGAGGAAAGAATTCAGCACACACGTGGCCATGTCTAAATGTAGTGATGCAATGATAAACTCATTTAGGCTTAGGTCCGAATATTGACCCACAAATGCATGAAGTTCATTACTCAACAAATTTTGCCAATTTCTTAAAATTAGTATGTTTGGTCTGTGGCATCTGGAACAAAATTAAAAAAAAAATATTGCCGAGTTACTGACACAAATGAGATTCCTTAGAGTGTCAGCTAGACGTCATGAAGTACCTAAAGTTTTGTTCAGAAAATAAATTAGTTTACGTCAATTTCACATTTCATGAATAAGTTATCGCAGTGAAATATGTTGAGGCATTGTATTATATCTAATGAAACATCTATTTTCATTACCGTCTGTAACCATTCTTCTTTTTCGGTCTTAAACTACCATCGAGTGCACGTAAAAATGTCCGCTATGCATTTCAGGTTAAAAGTATTTCGAATTGAATTTCGGACACCATACAGAGGCCAAGTCTCTGGAGCCGACCGGGCTCTGCACCCAGAGGGGGACGCCACACTCCTCCCCCGGGGTACGAGGCGGCATTTTAGGAGGTGCCATCGATTACATGAAATGTTTCCATAATGAAATAAAACATTTTCCGTTAATGATGAAATTGGGCATAAATCAACACTCTTTGACTTTGACTCAGCACTCTTCCTTAAATAGATATAAATTTGGAGGAGCTACAAGGATACAGTAAGATTTTACTAGTATATAGGAGACAATGTTAAAAAAGTTGGGTACGACTGTCTAAGAAAACCAAAATTCGTTGGAGCTTCAATTAAAACAAGTGAAATTTATTTGGTGTACGCGCGGTGTGGGCCAACGACGTTTTTAAGAACAACGAAGCACTCGCGCCATTGCATAGCTGAGAAAGAAATAAAAGCTGAGACAGGTGATCAAAAAATCACATTACCGATATTATTAACGTTGGTGCTCCCTATGCTCTAAACAATTACTTGGTTACCGTCTTAATGTAGCTAAGAATATTTTAATATAACAACTTTGCATGAAATCATTAACTTTAAATATATACTCAATTAAGAATTTAGCGAGTTAAGATAGGGTATAACATGATATGAAACCGACCCTCTATATTTGCTTTAAATATTATCATGGCAAAAATGGAACTTTTGCTGGCGTAATGCAATTGACTAACAGCTTACGCTGATCATTTCATAACAACTCCGGAGCTATAAGTGTGTACATTGAGTGGAATGGCGACTTGGAGCTTCGTGACAAAACTATTTCCGTAATTCATGCTGAGTGTCGACAATGAATCATCTTCGATTCTGTTTGCAGAAAGAAAAGTTTATTCACAAATGACAAGGTTGCACGAGACGCAAATTTAGGCATATCTTGTTCTTGTTATGAAGAGCTTGTGCGCATGCGTGGGCCAGTGCTGTGAAAAGCTCTTCTTTGTGAGATAGTGACCTTCCCCCTATGGAGGAGAGTACCGGAAAAGATTTTATAATCAATAATAACTTTAGGACTAACTGATATGAATCTTGCTTCATTCCATACTTGCGAACTTTATAGAGTTTTGAAAACTGAAAAATTTGAAAACTGAAGAGTTATTTCACAAAATCTAATACTATTCCTGTTTGTTGATTATTCGATACGTTAGTAAAAACTTGCCACTTATACTCAAAAGAATAAAGAGGGGAACTGAGATTGACTAGGTATACGAAAAAAAGCATTAAACAGGCTTAGTTACATCCTTCAACTTGATGACACTGATTCTGCAATTTTACCTCTGCTGTTGCAATTACACGCAATGGCCAAAAGATGTTAGCTTAGGAAATACTGGTAAATACGCAAGACAGATTAAAAGAAAACAAGGAAACAGTAAAACTAGAGAGAGAACCAAATGTTAGTCCCTACCCAGAAAGAAAAAGGAAATTAAACTAAAAAATGCAATTAAAAGGCGATTATATTTTAGAAGACCCCCGTGATACATGTTTGAAAAAAGAGAAACCATTTATTAACCTCTGCATAGGTTGCCCTAGTGGTCATACTAGCTAATTTAGGCCCACAAATATAGTGAATATCCAGCGTCTAAGCCTAATTCATTATTGTTATTTGTTGTTGATGGCAGTGCTGCGCTGAGCGTTCATTACTTGTGGTAAATAAATGTTTCAAATCCTCTAAACTATTTGGTAGAGCGAGAGATATCTCTGGCTTACTGACTACAAATGTAGTCAGCATGCCTTTTCGCGAGTGTAAGGTCAAACCATGTGTATCCGTAATGCATGGACGTTGAAAGTGGTATATATCCGTGCGAGTAGTCGTGATAGAGGTAGAGATTGTGACGCTTAAGTGACTCGGACTAAGTCGCACAAACAGAGAAAGGATCCTTTAGTATGGACTGCAGAAAACGAAGAATATGTGCACAAGGTGTGTTCCCACACATGCAGGTTCCCCTGACTAATTCAACCCTGGTGCCTCTCGTTTGGCTCCCATGAGGAGGACATCGGTGCAGAATATTCAAGTCAAGAACATTCGAACGATGTGAAATCTTCCCATGAATAGCAGGAGCGTCTCAACGAGAGTGTTGTGAAGCTGTGCGCGGGCAGAATTATCCCAGCGTAATTTAACTACCCGTGAGTAAGCATAAATTAACGTCCGGGAAGAAAAAAGCCGAAATGAAATTCATAAAACTTACTGTTATTTTGCCATATTATGACTTTAAATAGTGCATGACCTCTTAAAATGTTAAGAAAGCTCATCACAGCCGCAAGTGCCGGCATGTTGGCTCAATCGACGGGTAAGGCTGGGAATCACGGAAACGAATAATTTTAGCACTGTTCATTCAAATTACGTGGCCCTGAAACCACCTTCACGTATGGACATTCATTGATTAATGACGTACGTATGGATTAAGCGTGCGTATCTAACTACACACAACTTCTTTTACGGAGTCAAGCGGTTGTGTTATAACAATATGCACACAAAGCGGCGGCACCCCCGTGTGGCCCGGGTATAAAGGCCCAAACATTTTCAAGATATTCAAGATAACATGAAATAAACGAATGAAATAGAATTCTATAAACACGTAAAGGTAACATAAAGCTAGTCAGATAATTTTGGTCCTTTCGATGAATCGAAAAGGAATGAAAATATGCGGGCAGACATATTTTTAGGAATTCAACGTGACATAGGCGTTTAAGCGATCAAGATATTTAATGTTAATAAAAAAGCAATTAGGAATGTAAATGCGATAAATACGAGCGGAGGAGATGCACACGTCGGTTAGAACCCAAGTCGAATGCACCAGTTAAGAGTCATTGAGCTCGCATGTATAATTTGCACAAGTAACCATGAAGATAAGAACACCACACGCGTCACTTCGTAGGCTGCCTGGTCACGTTGGTCGCTGAGGGTTGCAAGATCTCTGCCTTGTGGTTCCACCCGCTGTGACCAGACACAATTTAACACCTCTGCTCATCTCTTCAGCAGGTGCCCAGCACCTGAGCCCAAATAAGTGTTCATTGCATTTGAATCCCATTTCCAGGCAGCTGAAATGCATATCGGTTCTTAATCGACTGGCCCCAACTGCGATGTGAATAGCTTTCTCAGAACGAGCTCTACAAAGAAGTGTACGTAACAGAGCGTTCTGCTTTTGTGTTCGTTTACCGAAAATAAGGAAATTAAAGCGAATGAACAGAGGTTGAATTTCATGGTATAATACCTTTATCATTTAAAAATTATGGTACAATTTTTCATTCTGTCCGTTATGTCTATCAATATTTTCAACAACGGCTGGCCTTACGGAAATTAATTCCTTATACATACGAGCTAAAGCATTCACTTACAGCAAATATCATTGAACAATAAAAATCCGATATCTGAATACAGCCTGCAATTTCACACTTCGTGAACTTCATGCGGCAATAAATATGTGTATGGTAGCCTCATGATAAATGCCTCTTGGTTAATTAATGGTGCACTACCCGAGCAGATGCAGGAAAGGATTAAGTTCAGTCTGTAGTGCAGTACCCGAACACATTAGTTGCTTATCTCACGTACGTACAACAATGACGAGCTAACCATAGCTTTTCTCAACAAATACAACGCGGACAGAAAACTAATAGTTCTGCGTGTCTTTAAAGAGGGACAAATACGCAATGCAAGAAGAACGGAAATATTCAAATTACACATCAGACCGAAACGAACACATTAGGATGCTGAAACTATGGATGTTTTTCTACCGATGCTCGCACGGAGCGCAGGGCGGCCCTGCGGTGACGGGACGGCGGCAACATACTGCTGGTCATCACAGAAACTTTCCATTAGGAGCCACAACGGAGGCTTTTACGGCACAATGGTGACACTTAGAAGTCGGGCCTCGAGTGATCAATTCTCATCCGTCCTCCGATGCTGCATTATGACCTCGGCCAATGGACCGTCACAACGATGGATGCATGGACCGCCAGTCTCAAATGGACCGATCGGGGACGAGCGTCGATATAGGATGAAGTTTTGCAGTCAAATTTAGGACAAAGATGAGTTCCTCGACATCGAAAGTCTATGCAAGTACAGCAAGGTTGTTGAGGGAGTCCATTTTGGCGGAAACCCAAAGTGCGGAGTTATTGAGTCGACGCACAGGCAGGCTTGGGCAACGCGGACTTTTCGAGCAGTTTACGCCGCGTGTCACTTGGAAATTGCACTAAACTTTGTTAAAATTATGAATAATGCATTACACGTAAATTTTTTCAGCAGAAACCAGCATTGAAGATTTGACTTATTTCAATAACTTTTTAGCAACAGCTCGAAAAATATATTTTAGAATTATCGCTTCAGTCACTACAGACTGTAGAAGTACGTTGATTCAAACGTACAAAAAAATTCCAAGCTGATCAGAGCAACGTTTGCTCGAGTACTGTGACGAAGAGTCCAGGTAAGATCCACACGTCAGAGCTGGGAATGTCTCGAAAGCAGTGGAACATTAATGCGGTATTGAGGGGGAGTGCAGCCTGCACTGACAATTCTTATTTTTCAGGTTCCATTAAAACATTAGATCAAGTTTGCACTCGTCAGAGTAGACGTCGTGAAATGGTTTAAAAAATATTTGCAGCCCAAAACTCATTTGCTATAAGAAGATTAGACAATAAAATTATTAACACATAACTTGTACTGATAAAATTTGACTCATTTTTTTCATACATAGATTATACAGCTCATTTATTTTAGACGTTACTTGTATCAATAATACTTCAAGCAGTTTTATATATAAATGTATAATTAAGAACCGATTTTTAGGACATGAATGTCCATTTTATGAGGAGCAGGAACTCGTCAAATTAAGCGTCACTTGTCGTCAAAATCTGGGAAGAAAAAAGAAGGAATAAAGACCCAAGTAATCGTGTAATATTTAGCGAAATATCTCGAAAGGCAAAATATGATACAAGTAGAGCTGCATCAAACTGTAACGCGTTATAGCACAGCGGCAGACGCGGTAACGGCACTTGGTTCGACTACGCAGCAAGTCACTCAGGACCCCAGCATGGCGGCAGCCGCGTAGGGCACCTGCACATGAGACCGGGTGGAGGTGATGCTGACGAGGATAGTAGATGACTTCAGTTAGGCATACGCTCCAATTTAGAGCGAAAGAAAATATTTTTTAGAAATTATGCAGCTACATTTTCGACTCCTTAAATTTCAATTTTCGTTATCTTATAACAATAATAAGTTGTGGGTTGGAGTTCAACTTTAGTGTTCGCAGAAGGATGAGTGACCGGCAGTTTCACATTCGACTAAAATTATAGATTTTATTTTCACAGCTCGCAAGCTTATGAGTTAAGCGAAGAAAAGTAAAGGAAATGTACATCCAGTGCGTAGCAAATACGTCTTTACTGATCAGCCCGCACAACATAATGCAGATATTTTTTGAGAACTTTAAAAAAATTTCATTAGGAATTCTGGGTTTGACGTTCAGTTCGTGTTCATCCATCGACACGGAGATCACACAAACGGAACATTTTTTAGGTCGAAGCTGACGCACTGTGAACTCGACGCTTTCCCCCGTGAAGTAATATCTAAAAAAAAAGTGCTCGTGGCAATTCGAGGAGATTTTGAAAGTGTATAGCAACGTAAGAAAAATTTTGTTTTCAATGTATGTCGGGAAACGGTTATTGATTAATTACGCTAAGTTTTAAGGCAGATTTTGTCGAGTGAAATGAAATAAAAAAGCCGCACTTAATTTAAAGACAATTACTGTCCATTCACTTGAAATAACATTCATCGCATGTTATCATATATGTACTTTGCTACATTGTGACCGTATGCCCGGGAGGTCATCCGAGTTTGGGTGCACCATCGACATTAATCATATTTTCAATTTAAAGTATCACTAAAAATCAAAGCTCTTAAGCTGTTGGGGTTAGCAATTTTAAAGTGAGTAATGCATACTGACACAAATTAACGCAACTGAAAAACCGCACGAAAACAGTGAAGAAGAACACCACGGATCAACCATCCCAACTCAAAATCCCTTAAAATCAGGCAAAGAAGAGGGGAATAATTATTACTGGAGGCCGGAGGAGGTCCTCCAGGGCGGAAGTTAATGCACCCGCTGGTAATGGCATTCTCAAAGACTGGCGGTCACCGCGGCCGTACGGGCTGATGGTCTGCTGCTCATGATCATCTTGCGTGATTTATGGGCCGACAAATTGAGCCGCCGCCGCACACAGTGTGTGTGTACGCTCAGAAGCGCTGCTCGCAGGCCTCAGTCCCGGCCCGATGGAGATGCGGTGCCGCTACCTAGCAACAGTCACGGAAAATGGGCATGGCGGAAAGTGAACCTGAATCGATAAGTGAAATAATGGTCGGACAGATACGAGCGGTACTGTATCCATGGGTGAAACGAGGTCACTTGCGAAGTTTGGATCAGTGCCAGAACTGCGCACCAATCTTCAGTTTTGATGAACAGGAGCAAAGAACGGACTCGTTTGAAGTCGAGTTCAGTAACCTCTTGGCTCGATCACTGCTTCTAATGCTACTCATGCTGGGGATTTTAGAATTTAAGAGAAGCAAAATTACTCTTGAGCCTCGATTAGTCCGAGAAAATGACCAAGTCGATAATTAAGAAGCAAAGTTTCACATTTAATCAACGAGTGTGATCTAAAAATTGCGAGCCTCACAACATAAGAAACAAGTCAACACTTAAACTGCAACAGAAGGAAAATCCTAAAATTGAGTAGTAAAGTTTCAAGAGCTTAAGGAGCCGCTCATCGGCCAGGAAAAAAAGAATTCGAAATACTTCAACTTGTGTATTTTTGATAAAGGTCATAGAAAAATGACAACTTCGTAATTTTATGCGAAGAAATTATCCGATGTCACTTCAGCCAGATCTGAAATTCAGGTAAATTTTTTTCCGTTCTCTTGCTAATTTGATGGTGCAGGGACGCTTGTTCCTAAAAATTGCATGCCAGCGGGCGTCACCTTTTTTCAGAAATAAACTAAAGAAACCTCAGATATTCTTGACCATACATCGCAGCCACCATGATTGTTAGTTTCGTGGTTCCACGCCATCAAAGTTTTTTATTAGTGAGCATTTAAATAGCAATTTTTCTCACCGTAGTGGTTTCATCAAGTAGAAGCACTGGCAGCCCACACATGATCAACGAAGACGCACATGTGCATCGAGGCGAGAGCCAATCATGGCAACAGAACAGCTGAATAAGAGTGGAGCTCAAGGCAGCAGTGTACCACCTGACGCAGCTGAATAAGAGTGGAGCTCAGGGCAGCAGTGTACCACCTGACGCAGCTGAGCAGGAGTGGAGCTCAGGGCAGCAGTGTACCACCTCACGCAGCCTTGGCCTCAAGTGGCAGCGAACACGTTAAAAACGGGCAGACTGGCAGTAAACCTATAGGACTCGTCGCTCGTTCTGATTCTGAAGTAAAGCCACAGACGCCCGGACCACCTACTCGACTGTGGTAACTCGGATCTACGGACACCGCATGTTAACGAATTAGAATGCCCCCTCCTGAATGCATTTCCCATGTGCTAGGATGTCCGTTACGAAAGTGCAAAATAGTCCCGGGCGGAATGGAACATCCAACGCTAAAGGTAATTTCTACTTCCAATTGCTCCGAAGAAATAAATCCTAAACCATTGACGGTTGCGAATATTTTTCGGAATTCTATTTCACCAACGTCAATAAAATTAAAACGCACCTTGTTTTTCAGTTTTTTTTTAATGAACCAAAATTTTTTCCACGAGCAAAATTTAGACGAAACATTCTGAAATAATTCACATAAATAGTAGTGTTAGTTATTATACGAGCAAAATTTTCATCAACGTCCTTGAAGCTGTCACGTTCAAGTCTCTCGAAACGTCTGTGTTGGGAACATTTCTGTTTGAAGTCTCAACACGTTTGTGCTGAGAACATTTGCGTTGGATTTCAAGCATTATAGTTAAACTCAAAATATAATCGAAATCATGCCAATTTTAAATTGTAAAGAACTAACCCAGACTGTGAGGTACAGGTACCTGTATATCCAACCATGTGGCTCATCAATTGCATATATTTACGGAAAAGAAGGCAACAAAATCAATTCATCACTGCATGAGCCAAGGAGACGCATTTTTCATCGGTCGCCGATTGCATAATGAGGAAGTCGACGTGTTTAAAATTATCTCCATAATGCAAGCCAAAAACTTACCTTATTAGTACAAGCAAAAACCACCTCTCAAGCAAGTTATGAAATTGTAAATGATGGATTTGCACTGCGAATTTTTATGGCACGTAAACTTACGAACCCGAGTTTCAAAAAGATTAAAAATTGTCGAGAGTAAATTACGCTTCTGCAGTGGTTCCAATCATTGACCTACTTTGTCCCTCGCAGCATATGAAGTGTTGAATGAAATTTAAGCACATTTCAATCGTTCATATATATTCACCCACGTAAAGAAAGTGTACAGGCGTCTAGCACATCTCAACTGTATCCTTAATTTCAGCCCCCGTGAACCACCGTTCGAACACTCGCGCCGTCGTCACAAACTTTGCACGGGAAGCTGCTGAGTCGCTACAGCGAGCGCAGCACGTCCGCGGCACCTGATGTGAAGGGAATGCTGCTGGCTCAAGTTGACGCTCCTGAACATGTTCATGTCGGTGTGGCAAGGCGTGAAATATGCCTTCAATGAAATTTGATCCACGAATCGTCATGCTGTCAAAGTCGTCAGTTTTTTTCGTCCTGTAGAAGATGAAAGGCAAAAGTTTACGGTGGAGGCAACTGTAATTGGCTCTGAAAAGACGCTTTCAAGCGAACTAAACTGTTGAAAAGCGGCTGGGCTTCACACGTGGTCACATTCCAGATTATTTCGTCGACTTACCCACGAAAGTAAACAGTAAGATTTGTGGACCTAAAGGTAACGCAACGTCTGACGTAAAGTTACACTCTTTACGGCTAATGATCACGTCAATATTATGAAACTCGAATGACAATACGTCGACGAGTGTGAGACAGTAAATGCAAAATAGTTATTTTATTGGTAATAAAGGTGGACGGAGCTAGATTAATGTCAAGATATAGACATCACTTATATAGACGAAAAACTTCTCTAACATGTTATACAAATAATTGAAAACAATACCAATAGAACAATATCAAATGAGAAGAGCCTCAACGAGAAAGCAAAATATTAAATTTTCAATCTCTGACTTAAATTACACAGCAATATTTCAAGTGCTAATTGAACTTTTTCCCGAGTACTCGAGCAAGTAGTCCTACTTTCCTACGAAGTAAAGAGTTCTACGCACGCGCAGCAAATGCGGGTTGTTGGTTTTTCTCCACGAAAAATTCCTTCGTAGAGATTTCTTTAATATTCACTGACGCTACTGAATATTTAAATGCTAAAGGGGCCGGAAGCTGCCGAGTTAAGTTGATGTTCTCGCGAACAGAAAGGCAGGGAGCAGTGAGGAATTAAAAAATCCACTAATGAAAATCTAAAAAATTGTGCGAAACGCGCCTTCTTAGGATCTGTCGGTTACATGTTCAAGATCCAACAAGTTTCATGATCGATTGTATCTGTTAAGCCAAGCATTCAAGGAAGCAGAGGAAATGTAATACGTAAAATATGCCCAGCAACAAAATTTAAAGTACGAATGGACTGTTAAATGGTATCCAGCACGCACGTGCTAACTAGAGTGAGCGCGTTCTGAGTTTTTTCAATGGCAATGGAAGGAGAGGTAGGCCTGTGCACGTTAGGCAGACGGCAGCCCTTTACCTCCGTGCGTGCAGGAATATCAATTTGTTAGCCTAACGATGTGGAGGTGAGAGAACTAATGGCGCCTGTAATGAGAGAACTTGATGGAACTTCTAGTAATGGCAGAATTATGTCAATACTGGCCGGCCCTCGCGTCAACGAGGGCAGACACTCGCAGGGCGAGGAGCCATGGAGCTATTTGCTCAACTCCGCCCACTCGCAGTAAAAATGGGTCCTTTCCGTAGCTTTAATGAGTGATCTATCTTTAGCTGTGTAAAGATACCTGATCAGCGGGCTGGAAGCGGCCACAAAGAACTCAAAGCGTCTTGTTGTTTCTTCGGCCAAAAGAGAGAGAGTGAATTCTTATCATACTTGTATCTTTGACAAGAACGAGACCGACGCTTCTCGGATGTTCGTACGGTTGTTATCAAGCACACTGCATATGCATAAAAATATTCAACGGTGCCAACTGCGTTCAAAACTTTATTGGGATTGTGATGACGACTTGTCAGGACGTTATTCAATAATGACCTTTGCGTAGTGCCTAGAATATTTTATTTTATTTAGTCGAACTTCAGGTGCACATAAATGACCCTACAATTTTGTAACTTAAGAAATTCAGAAATGCCTCGGCGACAATTTGTTTGATCGTTGCATTTTTGAAGTCACATAACATGAAAGTATAAGTGGAAGCATTAGAGCATAGATTTACTGGGATGACGTCAACAATAATTATTGGATTTCTCTCCCCAGACGAGCTGGAGGAATTACACATCGACCCTGTGGACAGTGAGGAAGACGTCGTAACTCCAGGGACTGGTAAGCTGCAGCAAAAAATATATAAGTAAATAAATGAATAAATCAATATAGAACAAACTGAAATATAAACTTCGTGTATTTCTGTTAATAATTGACGCGAGTCATTGAATGAATGGCCATGTGCTGTGCATGACGTAAGTCAATGAATGAATGGCCATGTGTTGTGCATAAATGATGAGTGACCTGCAATTTTGACGAAATCTAAAGCGAACTTGGCAGTCAAATTTGAATCGCGTTTCCAAACCCGAGTTTCACGAGCGTCATGGAAGTACTGGTTTCAGTCTAATGATAAATGGCGGAGATTATTGTAACTTGACCAGCTTGTCTACCAAACTTCACTAAAAAAAAATTTCGGCTATGATAGTAGCATAGTGGGCTCCATGGCGCACTGGTTAGCGTGATGGCCTCGCAGCTGGGAAGTTGGGGTTCGACTCCCGGCTCAGGCAGTGATTTTTGCGTAAACACGGAGTACTTCC
>VOMN01027798.1:0-62738 GCA_014899125.1 Orchestia grillus | reverse complement strand
TTTTTGGAACACTCTGTATAATATACTTTAACTAAGTACGTCTAAATCAAACAGTGCGAGTATGGAATACGTTCCATCCGTGTTGATACCACGTAAATAACATTTTCCCTCAGTACCAATTGTGTTTTTGTCGGAGGAAATTAAATATTATCTTTTTGTGAATAAATAAAAATCACATCTTGTGAAAATATCTCTTAGATTAGGGAGCTGAAATAATTCAAGAGAGAAAGAGTTCCCTGAGCACTTAAATAATTTATATAGCGAAAACGACCTCAAAACAGCTCCACAACGAAGCTGTGCTAAATCAACGCGATGTTAAAGAACAGATGTTCGGAAACACGACAAGTCGCTATTCCTAGCCAAGCCTAATTCATAAAACTGTTCTCTCGACGCTATAAAGATGCTGTAAGGTCGAGCGAACCAAGTTTGTTAAACGCGTTAACAACAACACGGCATGCGATCTCAAAAGGCGCCAAACCTTTAATTTCTTCCCAGGAATGACCACTAAACCATCCCGATTGAGTATCTGCAGGAAACCCAGAATAGTACCTGGGCTTCGTCTTGCGAGACTACCTACTGGTCTCTCAGTTAAAAGCAAAGCAATTACCGTGCCAGGATGGAGCGCGCTACCCGGGGTGGGGAAACATCAATAAAAGATTAGGACGTTTGGAGACTAAATCTGTCGAGCGCATACACCTGGTTAGTGTTAAACATGGCTGCTTCCCTGGAACGGTCAGCTATTGGTGCTAATCTCGTGTTTGTGTCCAAAGCTCAAAGTTCAAAAGCTCCGTCGCGTATCTGTACACGCCGCGCCGTGCTGGCACCCATGATGTCGTGTGTTTGTTAAGAGATGATAGCTGGTGGTGGAGTTGAAAGTTAAGTTTTAGCGATAAATGTAAGTGAAGTAACCAAAAACACGATATTTTCGTTATTGATAGTGTTGGTGGAGGGGGTATTATCGTTACGCGCAATGAACTCTCTTACATGAATTTCGGAAGACCTTTTTAATTATTTCCAAAGGCACTCATCAATATCAAGCTGGCAGCTTGTATCCCATTCCAGCAACACGGAACCATAACGGTAAACAGACCTAAATTTCAACACCTAAGGGTATGTAATAACATAAGAAACTATACGTTGATGAAAAAATCCAAATTACAGAGCTACTCACAGACGCTGACGAATGAAGCATTGAATACATTTAGTTTCAACATTACAGAGAAGTTGACTTGTCGTAGCTTAGCAGCCCGATGAAATTTGTCGAACATAATAACTTTATCTGTGGAACACCATTGCAATAACGGTATCACTTGCTAGTGATTGAATGTGGTAACCGAGTGAAATCATTACTCAAATTTAGGAGTCTAAAAATGTGTAGTGAATATTGCGTTTATCCATCCAGGTAGGAACCGGGTAGAGGAGCTTAGTCCAACGATACGTTTGGGAAGTTCCCGAGGGTCACAATTCGATGGTGAAAACGGTAGGAATAAAATGAATGCACCCTTCTGGAGGTGTTTGAAGACGGAACTTCACGATAGTTTGTCGTGGTGTTCTGAACTTTATGTAAATTGTGTTTAAAATGAACATTTAGGCGGAATGAAATTCTACTGACAACTAGTTTTCTAGCGTTTATATTCCCAACTATGATATTTGTAAAACATGGCAGAGGAAACAGGAAATTTGCACCATTGAAACGTAAAAACACTACAACGCCTCGTAAACCTGACGTTAGGACCTGCGAACTAAAGACCAAAGTAATGTTTTACGCTTGGATTCATTGTGAATGAATGATAACGAAAATGGTAAAGGCATTCAATTTAAAATCACAAGTGGAAACTCACTATCTTTTATAAAGATATTTGGTAATCGGAAATTCAAACTAACTCTCATCAACTGCGATCAATAAAAATGTGCTCAGAAACCCACAAACATTACGAATAGCTAACAAATTTAAAAAAAATCATTATTAAAAGTTGAAACAGAGTTTCACTCTTAACCACGTGGTCTATCAGGTCTGACTCGTACCAAAACATGCCTTATATCAACTTTGAATAGCCATGTTGTATCATAATCGACACGTACTGGAAGATATCAAGATATTAATACGCTTGTAACTATCTATGTATCTATGTGTATCACACCCTTCATCAATAAATACAAAGATCATTGCGGTATCTATGCTACAGCTTGATCTTAAACTTCCACTCTTAACGATCCTAATCGAGAACTATTCGCGGGTCCTGCCAGCTAGTGAAAATATAAATGGTGCAACTTCCTTACGTTATGGGAACATATTTTACTGATATAATTCTAGTTTTGCTCACCACAAGTCGAAAAGATCTTTCCTTGGATAATCAATCCTGCCTTGAAAAATCTCTGCGTCCCACATCAGAATAGAAAAGACTTTCGGGGAGCGAAGCCCCATGCGCGTGGCGGTAACAGGCCAGGTCGCTGGGGTGAGGGGCTGCCGAGGTGTTCTCAAGGCGGTGGTGTGATCATCTCGGGATCGTCTTCACGATTTTTGGTGAATAAAGTGTCTTCAAATCTTCGGATGAACTAATTTCCTGCATTGTTCTTGCTGAGTAGATTTTTTTCATATTTTTCGTTGAACATCAGCCTCGCATTTCTTAATGAAAAATAGTCTTGATATTTCTTGATAAAGGAATTATCCTCACGTTTTTTTTAAGAAAACTTGTTTTCACATTTTGCCTTCTCAATGAGTGGACGTATTGTATAAGTCGCTGCCATAGGTAATTAAATTGTTTAGGACTACTCACAGGGTGAGCAAAGATTCTTGAACTGATGATGATTTCATGTCCGATTTACGCTAGAAGAGTAAAGGGTCTCTGTCTTGTGATTGGCTCTTCACATTTCCTTAATTGACTGATTTACGAAACTTTTCCTCCATTTTGTCAACATGCAAATGAATAAGATACACAAGCATTTCCTGTTGCATATGGATTTTCGTATCTTTTTACGGCACTCATCTCTGCAGGAGTATTTTGAATCACCTTATCGTTTTAATTTTGCACTCACGAATTTGAATGCCTATCGCTTTTATTATGCTTACGCTAGGTTCAGGGAAGCATTTGTTTCTTGAAAATTCAGAATTATTTTGTTGATTCAGGCCGAGCCATAAATACGCCTGTTTAATTCAGCATGAATGACAGTTTCTTTTTCTTGTTGTTACTCCCTTACTGGCCACGATCTCGACAACGACGTAATGTACGATGATTTTAGTAAGCGGAAGCTGCTAAAGTTTGCCTTTCGTAAGAAGTGCTCGAAAATAAACACTGTATTTGTCACCAAGATCATGAGTCGGTAATGAGTACAGTAGAGAAATAAATACAGCAAGTTGATGAAGCCCTTTGAAGATGTGCATTCGCTACTTGTTAAAAGTAACACGTCCTCCGAGTTCGTGAGATCTAAAGACTCATGTGAAAGCATCGGGACTGAAAACGTGGAACGTGTTCTCAATGTAAAACTGTTCACCGACTTGGAACGTGACCATGTTCTAACGTTTAAACATCATTTAAAACGAATGATTAACTTTCCGATGGGATGACAGAGATGAAGAAATACACTTCTTGTTAAATCAGCTTCGTATTTATTACTCCTGAGATAGGCCTCAAGAAACCTTACATCTGAAGTATGACTGATTGATGGTGATGTGCTGCTAGATGATATTTTCCCTCGTAAAATGACTTTCCTAAGGTTATACTAGAGGAGCACAGCAAAAGATATGACGGCCCGTAACTTGAAATGCATAATACGTTCCTAAATTACTCTTCAAAAATTCACGACATAATTTACTGTGGATATAATCGCGAGTGATGGACGGAATCATAGTTTATCAGTTGTCTTCTGCGATAAGGCGCGTCAGATAAGACGATCGCATCCTGGCTAGCCACAGGAGTACCAAAGGTTACTTCCCTTGATGTTTACGTTCCTGAGTAACCCAACACACGTGCATCTTGTACAAACATGCTGCAATGATAATCGGTAGAGCATGTTTTATCTACGGTGAATTTATCGCCGTGCAGCGCTCAATAAATACAGTATTCAGTAGGATATGTCATTTAGAACCTAGCAAACCCGAACAGGAAGCTTACTCATGTTCACAAATTGAAATCTCTCTGCAAATAGTCTTGCCATTCGATTTAGCTTGAGTTGATTTAACTCCGCTGTGTACCAAATGAAGACAGTAATAGACCATGGGATCATGTCATTCAATTGACTGGTGTGAGTGACATTGCAAGGTTGAAAACCCGCTGTCCTGCGCATACGAGTGAGGCTCAATCATAAGACTGAGATCACGGTGTCACACTAAGAAAATGTACTGGGAAATTATTCAACAGGCGCAAAACAATTAATAGATTGCTGTGCGGCAATACTTTATATGAGCTGTGTAGATTCAATCGTTCTAAGAGCGGCATGAAGGTTGTAGTCCTTCTGACAACTTCAAAAAATGAATTCCATCGCTCTCCACTTTTATTAAACCTTCTACTTTAGCATGGGAAAATAGATTTTTCCTCTCGAAAGGGTCTGGAATACATGTTAAAGGATTTTTTAACATATTTGCATAATAAATGTTGTAGAGAGTACATGATACAGCTGAATTTAAATAGAGAACAAGTTCTCCCTTTCATGTTACTACATATATGTACTATATTTTATATAAGTCACTGTATACAATTTTCATTACTCACAAAAACATACTCTTATACCTCACTTTAGAATATCAATTTAGGCTCACTTATTTTCGATTAAATGCATACCTCAGTCAGCTATGATGTATTTATTATTCATTGCTTTCTTTTACTTGTGCGATCATTTATTTTACCAAACATTGATATACTTAATTGACGCATCCGTACGTGGTCTTGAGACACTCCTGAGCACAATTTTGACGAATTGAACTCATAGTTTCATATGCTAAGGACATGTTTCGGTTTCAAACTGTACTCCGACGTCAGTTTTACTAGCCCAGCTGCCGACCAACAGCATGACTTCTCTTTACTAACAAAGAAACTGTGAGGGCGTTGCAGTAAACATTTACATGAGCCCCCGTCTGACCGTACACTTCTGTACGCAAGTCAACACATGGATGCAGTTACGAGAACAACGTTTTTGTTTCGATCACAGTCAGCGAACGTTGTGCAGGAATGGCTTCTTTTATTATATTGAGGGACTAAAAAAGTTTCATTGGCTCTTCCTCACGCAGCCCCAAAATAAAACGTAATAGAATTAAGATCGCCAGTCCGATGTTGCCATCTTTTCTTTTCAATATTCAAAAACTGGAGAAAATGTTCTTTTTATCCAAATTCGCCCGAATTTGGACGCAGAAAAGAAAAACGCTTACTGTAAATGATGTTTTGAAACTATCCAAAAAATTGATATCTGTGAACGAAAGACTTCTAAAGCTATTCCTAGATCTGAGAAAGACGACGCTGTCAGCTCCCTTTCCTTACACTTCATTTACCTCCGAGTAACGAAAACACTAAAACGTGTAGATATTTTCACCAGGGGTTATGGAAGCTAACACTTTCTGACGAATGAAATATTTCCTTCATCAGAGATAACGAGAGCTAATTTATATCGCCTGCCTGTACTCAGGTTGTCCGCTACGAGCAACAGGGAAATTTTCTGATCTGAGGCCTCGCAGGAATTCCTTTCGTTCATTTATTATGCAAGATTTCGACCGCCGTCGCCCCGAGCAAGATAGCCCGGGGCGCTGCGGAACATTCCAGCACCTGTTGCCTCACTGATGACTGATAATTATTGAAGCGAGTAATGCAAGTGCTCAGGTTTGTGCGCGCCTCGACCAGCTTTATCCTGGGCTGCTTTGCTTTGAAATAATTAGCGCGCTCTTTTCCGGCACACGCCAGTGCATTATTACGTATACTCGTGAGCCTGGGGCTCTATGAGACTCAGTCGTGACTGATTTTCGTGGAGGGACTATGCATGTTCAACCGACCTGAAACTCTACGGTAATTGCGCTAGATTGGCTCTGTGGAGTCTAGTCAACAGAAATAAAAACACAGAAGGCTTTTGAGTGACTGCTAGTAAAGCGTATAAGGACAATCAAAGTAAACAATAAAAAGTAAACATTCCTTAACCCCGAGCTATTGTTTCTATTTCAATACAAACGTCACTTTGAAAGGAACGCTGTAAATTCGCCTTTAATCGAGTACACTTCAGCAAGTCTACAAGGAATCGTGAGTTAATAATTCTTCATTGGGTAAAACGAGCAAAAAATCAAAGGCGTACGAGCAGGTTGACTGGAGGCATGTTGAGCGAGGATGCCTGGCCGCCGAAAGCGCTGATTAAAGGAGACACCACGACGGTAGAAGCGAGTACTGTGCGCCGCGGCTGATCATACGGCGGGCTGAGGCGTGATCACAGAGCGTCTCTGCTGAAACAATGCTAACGACCGCCGTGCTCTCTGGAGGACTCGATACCTAACGTGCGCGTGGGGATGTTTGCTAGAAATGCTCGTAAGTAATGCCGATTCCGCTTCCAAAGGCAGTTGTTGAATACCTTTTTAACCCCCCATCTCCCATCACTCTCCAGCATCCTATGAATCGTTTTATTTTTTCCTTCAGACAAATATTCACCTTCTGTTTGCTTTTCACTACTCTGATATGCCTAGCCATTATGCAAATTTTAATCTATTAAAAAATTTGCCCTGCATGAGAATTTTTTTATTTTTACTATTTTTTATCTGATAGAATTCCGGTGCCTGATGGGTTGAGGTTTCCGACTAAGGGGAAATCATGAGTAAACCAAATTACGCATTTCGAAAAACGAAAATATTTTTTATTTGTTATTCAAGGCAACTTTCTACTACATACGCGCCGCCGTAGAACATGTACTATTAGCGTGCTTGCCTCCAAGCCAAGACGTCCCGGGTTCGATGCCCCTCGCGGAGTGCTTCCCATGCAAGAAATGAAACTAATTATGACAAGAAACGGCACACAAGTGAGGCAAGGATAGAGTGCTCCAACCATTACCATGGCATCCAAAAAAAACTGAACACCCACCAGTCGCCAGCAGTGCATTTCGTCGAGGTATTCTCAAACGCATCATGTCACTATGTTTTAAAAGCGACAGTAATTTTGAAAGCGTGACGCTTAGCAGCCAATCTCACAAAAAGTTTCTTTTTCCGAGCGTATTTACGAGACTACCCAG
This sequence comes from Orchestia grillus, assembly GCA_014899125.1. Lineage (NCBI taxonomy): Eukaryota > Metazoa > Arthropoda > Malacostraca > Amphipoda > Talitridae > Orchestia > Orchestia grillus. Next base: position 55,547 of record VOMN01027798.1, on the reverse strand, counting down.
GGCCGGTTAAGCCGCGCATGGGACAGTTAGCGCCGTCCACACCCTCCTGAAGGCCGTCAACGTTCTCAGTCTTCCGAACGTGGACGGAAACTGGACAGTCGCGGGCCAATTTACGGCTCCATGTTGCGCTGGAATGTCGCCAAGTCACGCTCGCCCTCTGCAGCGAGCGTGACCTGGTTTCGGCATATGTTCAACTCTGTGTGGCACTTTGTGACTGCCCCGGAAAAGTCGTGCGGTTTGTTTGTGTGTTGAATTACACCTCCAGTTTGTGATTACATTTTTGCGGGCGTCTTGTAAACAATAATTTTTTCCTTGCAGAGTCAGACAGTAACTCAACACATGCGTGTTGAGTAACTCCGCCAGTTTGCGATTGCCTCTTTTCGTTTTGACCACACTTCTAATTTTATTTCATTCATTTGTAAAGTCAGATCGTTTCCTACATGTCCCCTGAGAAACTTTTCCAGTTTGTGATGAATTTTATTTTACTCCTGCGTCATGACTCGGGTTGTAACTTTCACGTTATTTATCTATGACTGCATGAGAGCATACATGCTTTCTGTAGGTAGTGTTTTCTTCACTATGCTTTAATGCTTTAATATTCAGTGAAAAATTTTTATTCCGCTCATATTTAGCAATGGGCACAATAATTGTTTGATTCTGAGTAACAATTTTTTTAAATATATAGTTTTTGATAGTTGAGAAAAAAAAGGATTCTGTAACTGACCACCGATGTGATGATTATACGCTAGCAAATTAATTGTACTGAATGACTATATATTTTTGATTTAAAGTATATTTTTGAGCAATTTTTATCTGCCGATAGCAATCACAGTTTCACATGCCCAGTTCAATTAAACATTAAATCTAATCATACTTCCCATTCGCGCGTGAACCAGACATCATTGATCATTTTGGGATGCAGCATAATAGCGATTAATAAAATTAAGAACATTCATCAAAACTGAACAGAAATTTCTGTCTCCTGTTACCGCCTTTCGAGTCGCCAATAAATGGCAAACCAGCACAAATGCCATGCGCCAAAAAGAGAGCATTGCAGCCATCAACGCATTATGCACGCGTACTCCCAATTAAATCTACGGCTTCACTAATAAATTCCCAAAAAATTCCAGTTAAATTTAGGGCTTCACTAACAAATTTCCAAAAGGTTCCAGTTAAATTTAATGCTTCACTAACAAGTTCTCAAAAGGTTCCAGTTAAATTTAGGGCTTCACTGACAAATTCTCAAAAAGAAAATCCGCACGAAAAAACTCCCATCGCATTCGCATCACACTCTCCGGAGGTTAGAGTTTGAAAATTATCCACTAAGTTACGCGTTCCCTACACAGAAGCCCCCAAAATTTCCAAACTTTGTAAATACGTACATATGCGAACTAACACCGCAATTAGTACACTCTTAGAAATTAAAAGGATTTCACTCTACGTCAGGCGTATTACCATTTGTATATTAACCCTTAACTGCCTAAATTATTGTCTAGATATACACGTATACTTACTGTATGAAAAACAAACGAAAACAGAGAGCACCAACTTCCTGATGAGGCACAACTGCACATTCTTGTTGAAACAAATCCAGAGCACATGACGTCGTCGGTGCCCCGAGCTCGTGTCCGAGCATTAGTTTCGTCCTGCTTACTGAATTATTCACCCTCGATGCCGACGGCGTATCAACGCATGCAGAACGAATTATATTGAGTGTACCCAAGTCAAAACTTGGGACAATACAGCCGAGGCTCACGAGTAAAATAATCAGGGATGAACTATCCCCGATCAGCCTCCCTTGCCTCACTACCATCAGACGGCAGAGGGAAACGGTATCATTCAACAGCTTGCGGATTTGCGAAGGGACAGCATGCGCACAAACCGGCGGCACTACAGTGTGACCAGGGCATAGAGGCCCAAACAACTTCAAGATATTCAAGATATTCAAGATATCTCAGCTATACACCCGAAATTATCAGCATTAGTGAAATTTCTGTTATTCTTTTGGAGAATTCAGTCTCAATTGAAGTGCTGCTTGAAGATCACACTACGAAGAGCCAAGCGTATTATGTCTCTTAATCCATAAGGTACCAGAATTCTATCAGCTGGAAACTGCTAAATTTCTTATATAATGTAATTTTTTTTAATAAACTTACATTCTTAGTATAAGTAGATACATTAGAGTAGTGTAAGGCAAACAGATGAGCAAATACATTTCTTAATCAAGACTAGACTATAAGTTTTTTAAGCGCCTCATTCAGGGGGCTGACTGTCAAGGGGTCAAAATACTCGTATTACCTAATACGTTCACCACCTCCAGACCCACACACACACAGTCAGCCAAGATGCCTGAGCTCAACAACTTGAGCGGCTGAGGGAATGCTCTGATTCACCTTAGGGGCATTTCCTTACTTCTGGGAACGACGTTGCCATACCTCATTATTATTATTGTTATTCAGTACAAATTCACTTCGCACTCCCACGCTTGAGGCTGAGTTGCTTCATTAATCACTGATTTCTATACTCAACATATTGACTAAGGATTTACTCGGGTCGCAAAGCTATTAATTACTATGATAATAACATATATATTCAACTTGAACGACCACATTTTTCCAAAAGTGTAAGACAAAAGTACACACCTACAAATATAGAATTGCGTTACAGAAGGAGCTGCAAGTATTGGCCGTACCCTCAGTAAATTTTTATGTCAAACTTCGAAGACCAATGAGCACTCAATAGCCAGTCCAGCAAGACAAGCAGCGCCCATCACCCAACCCAGGAAGACCAGCAGCGCCCATCACCCAGCCCAGTAAGACCAGCAGCGCCCATCACCCAGCCCAGTAAGACCAGCAGCGCCCACCACTCAGCCCAGAAACACAGGATGAGGGCAGACCGTAAAAAGTTGCGTAGAGCCGCTTCCGCTCAGCTCCAAATCCTGAAAACTGACCCAAAATTTCTCTCGAATTCTGTCGGGAAATTTTACGAAGGCGCTAGACCGCGACTTCCTTCCCGGGGTATCACTGCACCAATTAGGAGAAGGGACTTTCTCCAAACAATTTCAAAATTAAGTACGAAGATTCGGTACAGGTATATTTACTGAAGTAAAAGTAAAATGGTGAAATAAAAATTAATTGGTGGCAAATTTGATAGCGGGAAGCACGTTCCAACGTGGCTATGTTTGAAATGAATGGTGAGCATCGTTTTTCGTTTCAATTTCCAGAAAGGTAATCATACGCTGAAAAAATAACTTGCCGGAGTACTCCCCTGCTTCGAGAGGGTTAGCTCTGGTATGAAGACCAGCATATTGCCAACAAACTATGTATAAGCTTGAGAGTTCCCTCGCTCCCGAGAGTTCCAGCGGGTGATCAGATGAGAGCGTGTTAGCACCTCATGAAACAGCTGAGATTTCAGTGTAATTAGAAGCGGCGTGACGGTCTAGAACCCCCATGCGAGTCTTGCGTTTTTCAGCACACATGTTGGCATAAATGCGACCGTAAAGACGATGAAATGCTGGCAGAAAAATTACATCTGGAGTCGCCTCAAACGGAAAAAAGTTTGCTGGCACACATCTGGTACGGCGTTTGGCATACCGTACGTAGAAAATTTGAGTGCTTAGTAAATTCAAGACTTCATTTGCGCATTCAATCATTTGTGGAACTATCATGTAACTTAATATATTAATATTTGTTTCCCTGGCCACTGTTTTCATTCAAGTTTTTGAACTCATTTTTGCAATACACACTGGGCTTAAACTGAAACTATTTGGCCAATATACTCGTACATACATCCATTATTTAGCTTAAATGCAATTCTATATTGAACTAGGTAAAAACTAATTTACAAATTTCATTTCAGTGATCGTACCGGTTATGATTATGAGAAATTCAAGAATATTTTCACATCCACTATTTTAGAACCACAGTTACTAATGGAAGTTTATTTCACTCGGATGAATGATTTGCGATAGCGGTAATGAAGAAATACTTTCAAAATGACAACGATAGTCCAGCCCACAGCATGTAACATTGGCGGTCGCTGCAGCGGAGTGCCCACAGCCTCAACCTTCCCGAGAATATCATAAATGTTTACAGCCTTCTATAAATTCTCGTTGGCGGGCAAGCTGAAGCGTTCTTCCGTGTCCTTACGTTAGACCAACCATGTCCCAAGAGTTAAATTAGAAGTGATGGCCCAGCCTAATTCTTTTGACGTGTCCCTGCACCATAATGCCCTCAAAAGAACGCGTGCCGAGCTATTGTGCAGTTCATTACGCGAATTTTGAACTGAGAAAAGTGCTCCAAAGATCGCAAGAGCGAGAGTGTGGTGTGTTGCGATGGCCGCGATGCTGAGCCGTTTGTTCGGTCATTAGTTGACCATTGTTGGCAAGAATACATTGTAAAAAGGTACGTCTGCAAAGTGAAAATAGTATAATCATAAATGAAAACAGTACGTGATTGAAAAAATAGTGCGATTGGAAGCAATATATGGTGCATCTCATAAATGAACAAATAGTACGTCTGTAGAATTAACTATTAGTACACCCTTGACTCTTACCTGGGACGTGCGAAGGATAATTATCAGTCCGTGAAAGGTAGCACACTGGCACATTCTTCGATATTCTTGTGCGACCATCATGAGTACAGAAGGGTAGTAAAGGTAGGGTAGTAAGAAAAACGTTATATCCACATATTTAGGAGACTCGAGACATTCAAGTTTGCAGTGAATGTTGGGCACACGATGTGTTGTGGAATGAATTTCATTTGAATTTGTGGCGCGGAGTGAAAAAGTGATAACCAAAAGAACACAACGGAAGTCAAACGACAGTGGACGAGTCCGCAAAAACTAACTCATGTAGAAATTGCTTTGTACGTGAATGTAGCATAACGAACTGCAAATAATAATCCCCTTTGACGTTAAGTAAATGGTATGATACAAATTAACTCTTCAACACATCTTTAAGGTTTAATTCCACATTGCGTGAGGTACCAATTCTCATGAACCCTATACATTAAGCGTGTGGCAGCATTTCCAAAAATCATGTCTCTCCCTCATGAAGTCTCTTGACTTATCGTTGGTCATGAAACTCGAACGCGCGCAGGAATATTTAGCATTATTCTAGAGTTTTTTCCGCTCGACTGCAAAGTCGGGAACGTACAGTATGGAAGGAGCATATCTCTTTGACTGTCAAGTGTGAAGTACTTGCTCTGCAATCGCGAGTCAAATTTTATCGTACATCGTAATCGGGCAATGAATTAGCTTTTTGAAGTGATATTTTCATATGTCATTTCAAACCCCATTAAATTTTTAATTTTTGTAATGTCCACTGACATTTGGTTAAAATTCTAAAACTAGTTTTCTTTGCGTCATGACCTCCAGCAAAAACCTTAAAGCACATCAGGAAGAAAATTCAATCCGAATTTTATCCACTGGGCCTGCCAGACTGAGCACTGCCAGGGGGGCATGGATTGCTTGAATTCCTCGGAAGACGTTCGAGCACCCTGGCCCGGGCTACACTCGTGCGCCGCATCTTCGGGATGTCGTGCTTAACCTTCTTTTTCAAAACAAGCACTCCGCCAGGGATCGATCTTGGAAGTTTCTCAACAGGAGGCTAGTAATTTACCACCTGCGCTACGCACACACAACTTATGTACGCGGCTATAAGGTTTTTGAAAGACATGCGTAATAAACGAACGCTGGAACTCAATGTTGGAATTTATTTCATTACCTTTTGCGTGGCGCATGCGCTTCCAGGAAAAGTATGTGACTGTTATTTAAGAGCTCTGAATGTTGAACCAGGGAATTTATTATGCAAGTTCTCGATTGCGCTCATTGACACTTTAAAAAATGATAATACAATATTTCGAATAAAAGCAGCAGTTATATTTTTCGACTCGTTCCAATATTTTGAAAGCATATACTTTATAAATTGGCTAAATTTTCTCAGTATTAGTCAGAAAAAGTCAGAACATCCACTCAGCAGCTAACTCACATGTCCTAGTAAAGGATTTTGGTCTCTGTTGTTTGAATTCCCCATGTTGCTTGGGGTTCCAGGCCCCACTGGTAAAGGGGTCCGCTCACAACTGGGGTGAATGAGATCGATTCTCGACTGAGCGAACGAATTTTCGTGAACCCACGAAGTGCTTACCTTAGAAAACGAAGCTTAAGCCGCACATTCCTCATGTCCCTTTCGTGTCTGTAGTTATAAGGCATTGAAATCCCTGTGATGCGCAGTATGTCAACTGTGATGGAATAAATAAACTTTCTAATAGTAATGTTTTTATGATGGTCAGTGACCCAGCCAATCTGGTGCTCAGAGCTCGGTGTCTCGCCCTCGTAATTCACAGGTAAAATAACACTTAAAGATTTACTTTCTGTTAGTAATGTACATTTCGCACAGCGGTACAATCCGTGAGAAGTTATAATTCTGAGTTAGACTTCAGAGAAACATTCCGTATAAGAAAAAACTGGGTAGCTTTTATGGTAACCAATGAAGGAAAAAGGGGTGTTTTTACGTATTGTAGAACGATGCATTGAATCAAAATAGTAATATATCAGGGTATAAATCTAGGGTCTAAAGAAAGGTGCATGTAAATTACTGCGCTGATTCTCTGTATTTATTATGGGCCCCCGACAACATTTTCAAACCGCCAAAGTTTCACAAAGTTTCAAAGTTTCTGTCGTCTTGAAAGGCACATCGCTAGCAGCCTAGCACCCATAGGCCTCAGCCCGCCTCCAGCAGACCTCTTCGTGCTTTCGATCCCACCGGTTCCATTACCACGCTTTTTGTTCTAACTGCTCTAACTGAGCGCTTACGCTATGCGAATTGATGTTAACATATCGTCCCTGATTATGATAGTTGGGATGTGAGAAGTATGCCATGAAACCAAGTCACTATCTACAAAAGATGAAATTTCGCAATGAATAGCTCTGTTGGAGATTCCTTCACTACATTACTAAAATAAATGTATGAAAACAATCATTCTGAAAGCTCTCGCTCTGAGCGAAGACGGATTGGAAGATTTCTGATTTGGAGGCGTGTGGAGGCAAAAAAAAAACCTAATTCATCATTCGCTGCACGAGCTTTGAGGAAGGTACCAGGTTAAAGCCACCATTGCAAACACTGGTGATCCTCGACATGTGACGTATGTATTTATTTTAAGCTCTATTCGATTTTTGTTGAGAATTATTAGCCACCAATCTTCAAAATATGTGCTCTTGACGCAAAAGCAGCTATTTCTAATACGTGAAACTGAAATCTATGCACAAATCAACTGGTGCTTAGAATAACTACGTCTTATGGTGAGGATCGGCCGTAGTTGCTGCGCCCTGCGTCCGTCTTTCTTATAGCGGCCAGGGCCGCGCCGAACTGCGGTGGAGAGCTTTATGGTAACAGACCACAGGACGGTGCGCACTGTGGCTCTGTGCGGGTCCCTGTCTAGAATACCACACGGCCCTTTGTACTTTTCTTCGCTTAGGGTTCCTAATACGCAACGGGTTAAGTAGTATATGAATTATTTTACGTAATATGTAAACTGATGAACGCATTTCCATTATTCTAAGGTTTCATAATTCCTTGATGCAATATTAAAAAATTTTCCCATTATATTTTATATTATTGCAACATTATTTCTGCAAGATTATGCTAAAAAAGTAAAAAATAAATTATATACAATACTTGATGAATACACTCAATACCCTTCACCGCCGCCATTTTACTTTAAATGCGAGTGTTTCAAAACCTAAATTTGAAGGCGGTTTGAATGCAAAAGCATATGCAGAAGTATATGCTCCTTAGCGTGATGAAAAGCTAAAATAGTTCCATATTTACTTTGAAATATTGCGAACTGGCGTGGGACATGTGGCGTTTTGACCACGTTAGAAGGTGCGTGAAGGAATAGGTGATATATATACAGGAGGCAACTTCCGTGCAAACATGGGCACCCCGCCGCTGCCGCGCCTGTGGCGTGTCGCGACGACTGCGAAATGAGTTTTGAATGAAGAGGCACTTGCTGCTCCCTATAATTATTTAATTTGGCTACATTTCTCTTCCTAGTTTGAGAAAGCTTAGACGACAAGCCGGCACACTACTCCATTCATCAGGTAGTCATACATCACGAATGTAGAATTTCACGAAAGGGTAGCTGTAAAAAAATATATAGAACGTCAGGCAGCACAAATGGAGTTTCTCTTGAAAAATGTTAACAAAATTAGGCGCTGGCGTCACTAAAGAAACTGGTCAGAAAATTGACTTAGTGACATGATGTATTTAATGCTTCTACATTTCTGGACACCAAAGTAGTGAATGCATCGAGGATGAAGTCAATCTAGTTTATAACTGATAATGAACGAGAACTGTGGCGAAAATGCTTCATTCGACGGCTGAACGTCAAGTTTGCCTCACGAACCGTGTTGTTTAAGGACAGATTAAGCGAGTAGAAGGTAACTCACCGCCCTCAGTTTTGTCAAATCTATGCCGTGGGATACATAAACAATCGTCACGCTGAGTGACCCCGTGGTCCAACATTCTACAAATTCTGCCACGATGACTGATAATTATAAATTAATAAGAATTTAATGGAACTAATAGGTCGATTTTACGGACTAATTTTAATATGTATTTCCAAATTCATTTTAATAAGAACTTCCTTCCTGCGCAGGAAATAATTAAATTTTACTAATAATAAAATTTCATTTGATGTTTTAGGACCCTATGAAGAATGTCATTCTAAATCCACATGAATTTATAGCCCTTGTGGCTGTGGCACGCCCCACTGCCGCTTGCACTGAGATAAAGACACGCAAATTGTAAAGAAACTTGAATTTGAGATCTCAAAAATATTTGTTCACGAAAGACAAAGAAAAGAAATTCCTTGACTTGAAAAGTAAAGTAAAACGTCTTAGCGAGGAAAAACTACTATTGATGCTCGAAAAATCATAACTCTTTAATTAATGTATTCAAAAATGTTATTCAACTGCATCGACATATTTATTATGCAGAAGAAAAGGAAATTTTATACCGTCAATACTTCCTATTCAAACCATCAGTGGGATGTGACTGCTTGTGGTTAAGAACAAAAGAACAACTGAGCGAGCATCTAATCTTAGCAAATACGGCAATGGAAAATAATGCATGACTAAGCCATGACATGTACTTACGGCCAGGCTGTATTGTGACAATGCATTCTCAGTGATTAGCTGATGATGCGTGATGAAGTATACTCGTACTGCGACCGCGGGATCCTGATCACAGCGAGCTCAAAGTTGCAAAGCATAGAAAAAAACTTACAAAAATGCTCGACTTAACCAGTTGAGTAAAAATGGGATTTTAAATAGGAAGAGGCAAGCCTGATGTTGCTCACATGTGGTGAACTTGGGGTTTAGTAAGAGCGTCGATGATTCGGTACGCACAAAGAGATAGACAGTCTCGAACTTGATTGTAACAGATTGCCCTAGCCAATATTTATTCCATACATAGTCTTTAGATGCAAATTCGCTTGAAAATTTCAAGTTCAAAAAAGTTAAAATAGTTTTATTCTTAAGCAACGCTTATGCAGAAGAAATTTTTAAATGGGATACAAATTTCCTTTGGGTAAAAAAAGTGAACTTATACTCTATCCTAATGAGACGCAACAAAAGCTATCCTATCTCCATTTAGTATCATTAGTGAGTGGAAGAAACAGGTGACAGATTAACCTTTAAATTGAATGGTATAGTAAATATTAGAATCCTGAAACCAGTACAGCAACTGATATTATGTTAACTTTGTTCTTTTATAACGGACTGTCTATCAGACTACGTTTCACAAATTCCTACTTGCAATGGAGCAGTTTGGGCAAACACTGTGCCAGCAGCCGCAGCACCACTCGTAATCAATGCAATGAAATTAGCAGGAGACCTGGAGGCGCTTCAATCAACAGCTGGCGTCCATTTCCGATACCTAAACCATTTAAGGTCTGGCTACGCAAGTAAAGCCAGGAGCGGTAAGGATAAAAGTTACCTGCAATCAAATTCCCCCGATTGTATTTCAGTGGCAGCAATTTATTTCATTCGGAGTACGAACTCGAAGTTCAGGGGAGATCATCACTCAGGCGGGCAGCCTAATTGCGATAAAGAACATTTTTCCCCGGCAGTAAATTGTTTCCGACCGAACACGCGCCAAAACCATCGCCCAGCCGTAAAGTTAAATCTTATTGGTTCAGAAACCATCATTTTTGACCCAACTCTTTCAGTTCTTGCAATATTGTTTCAACTTTTATTGAAGAGTAAGCTTCGAAAGCGCTCGTGCCCCTGAGAGAATATCGGCTCTTGTTTGGTGAAACTTACACCATTTAATGTTGAACTTAATTCTCTTTGAATTTCATGGGACTTTTCATAAGACCTAGAATTTGGTGGATCACTCAATGCTGTAACCAATCGCGCACGCAATAGAGTAGCTACACGACCGAAAAATTCCGTTTTTGCCACTAATTCAAAAATAACGCAACGACTTTAATATCGCCTTTCTCAAATAAATTAAATTTCATCTACCAAGAAAAAAAGGTCAGCTATTTAATCTACACACGAAATACGCGGTAGCTATTGCACAAATTTTAGCAAACCTAAGAGTTTTACAGTGCCTATTGCACCAAGGTTGTACTCGAACCATGGCCTAATACTCAATTAGGCATTGTACACGTTCAGTGCAAGAATAGAATTGACCTCGTAAGAATACTATAGCGAAAGAAATTGAGTAATACGAACCAGTGTTCTTAGCTTTAATAGGCCAGCGTCTAATGAAAAATTGAATGTGAGAATGGGATTCGATGAATTAAAACATATACTCCTCGCAAAAGGTTTCTGATGAATTTCTATAACCGAACGCATTGCTTAACAATAAAATTTTAGTTCAACTAACATTTAAAACAAAAATTCGAAAAAAATTAAGAGTTGCTAACGAAAACTACCATAGCTCGTACCGACTTGTGAAGTTTGGCCTTGACGGTCAGGGAATGTTAAGAGAAAAGCAAGGCTTCTTGCAAATGCTTCGCTTACTCGGAATTATCACTTGTAACGCGAGCGCAGCGAGTAGCGATGGCGTCCAGAGCCACAATTTCATGCCATGCCGCCGTGTTGACACGTAGCTTCGGGGCGTTCGATGCACTTCCCCATTAGCCTGCATTTTTCTTGCTGCATTTTTTCCACGATGAAAACACTTCACGTCACACATGCTGGGCATTTGTAGTAATGAATACTAAAAACCGCATGCGTTTAAAGACAAATATTACCCAGTAAAATTTAACTTCAGTATTCCTGTTTTTTCCGTTTGCCATTACAAAATAGGCTTCAACATAATATATAAGAGCGCTACTCGAGAACTCTGCCTGTTCAAGAGCCAGCAGAAAATGCTTGCGCTGCAAAATGCGACGGCCTGATGAGATGACCCCCGCGTGATCGATGACAACGTGGAAATGTCGCCACAGATCAGATACATATTGATCTGTGATGTCGCTCCACGCGTCGGTGTGCGTTTGTAGCTCGACTGTTATGCGTGTAATGCTACTAAAATTCCATGTTAAGTTTTTTCTAATTTTAATCTAAAATTGTACTTTAATAAATGTTCATTCCTATTTTCCAAGCGTACTGAAGCACTGTGACCATACATCATTCTGAAAGGCAGCAACGTTCATGTCTTGAATGCAAGTAAGGTCCCGACCAAACTACACACAAACACTCACAGCTTCGTTAATTAATTTTCTGTTCTTTTTATCCATAAATTTCTAAAATTACAGTATCATTTTGATGTCTTCCTCGGTGTTCATTTTAATTTCCATTTAATTTATAATTGGCAATTCCCTTTTAAAACACAGAGAACATTTCCGCGTCCTCAGTAACTCGTCTCACTAAATTATAACGTGACCCTGGGGAGGTTACGGCCAACACATTTTTATTTAGTACCTTAGTGAATGCAGCTCAGGAAAGTTTTTGGATGTTCAAATTGCGCACAAGAGGTCAGGTTCGAACTTATGAGGACTACTTCCCTAAGGAAAGAAGCTCAACACTTTGCCTCCGGAGTGGTTCATATATAGTACACGCGATCATCCAACCTAACCTAATGTAACCAAAGCACTATCATGTATAAATACAAATTTTCGTCAAATTTGTGTCCAACAATCGAATAAGCTAGTTCTAATTAAAAAGTAAGTTAATAGAGTAACCCAATTTGTAAAATCAAAATCCTTCATTTTAAAATTCACAATAGAGATATTTGTCGGCATGTAATTTTACCTGTGAGAAGAATCGTAGTCAAAGTGTTAAATCTATAATTCCTGAAATTGGCCTTACTAGTGTCACCCAGGCTGTCGTGCCCAAACGTCTACCAAGGAATCCAAGGTGCACCCTACCATACAAGACGAGGAGTCGCTCTAGACCTGAAACTCCAATTATTAACCCTGTCGGACAGGCTATGACCAATGGGTGTAGTTGATAGAAGTGTCGGAGTGTCGTCCGCACACGCGGTCAACAAGACTTTGAGAAATGTCTTTAATTAGCAGCAGGGCGAAAAGGGTGTCATGGACGCGATGTTGGGCACGGCCACAGGTGGTGGTGTGAATTTTTGCGTGTCTTTCCAATAAAATGTTGTGTAGTAGAGTCGTATGTTGGCACGTAGCCGTTAGGTAATGAAACGTTATGCATAATAGAGTATGCACTCGTATAGTGCATAGTAGTATGGAGCTGAATTTAAATACATGGTAGTAAGTAAATAAAATACAGTACATATGTATGGTAGTGTTTAAATGTGATAGCGTACATTGCTGTACGTAAATGAAATATGGTATGTTGTGGTAGGTAAATGAAACGGAGTATTTAATCGTATATTAACCAAATATGGCATATTGTGTCACATAAACGAAATACGGAATATAATGGTGGGTAAGTGAAATATGGTAAACATGGCACATGCACTTTTTGTACAGTAGTGGTATCTAAATGAAATATACAGTATAATGGAGTTCTAAGTAAATGCAATGTGATATAAAGAAGTATGTAACTGAATTATAGTACGCACTGGAATGTTAATGAAATATGGTATATTGTAAAACTTACACGAAATATAATGTACCGCATAGTAACACTAATTGGTATGAAATGTCGCGGGCGCGTTCACCCGGAGACGATATTTACTCATTGATTATAAATTCTCGTTGGAATGTGCTGATTGGGATTCGCTTCTTTTAAAGAATTTTAATCACTTTTTTTTTTAATTTCCAACGGATTATTCAATTCTGAAAACTCTCAAATCGTTCAATTTAATATTTCGACTAACACGTGTTACATTTATAGTACACCCGATCATCCAGCCTAACCTTTACGTAACCAAAGCCCTAACATAAATGCATATGAATTTTCAAGTTTTCCTGAAATTTGTGTTCATTACTCGAATAGGCTGGTTTAGATTAGGAGGAACAATGGCTAGGATAATTAAATTTGTGAAAACAAAATCTTTCAGTTTTATATTCGCAACGGAGAAATTTGTTGATGTGAAATTTTTCCCGTGTGAAGAATCGCAGTCAACGAGTTGAATTATAAACCAGACGCACTGTGCTAATTTGCTTTACACTTACTGAGTTCGTTAATTTTTTTTCAATGTTATACTTCCTTCTTTCTCTCGTCGTGGCCTATAGTCAAATACGCGCGCCAAAAGTTCCAAATTTTCGTTGCTTATTTCCCTGAAAACTCAATCTGCTCAGCACGTTCCCTGGGTTAGGTGAGCGACCCAGGGCAGGGCATGTTACGCAGAGTTCGGTTGTTCCGTAGTTAGTTAGGTTCCATAGTCGCGAACAGGGAGGAATTCGGCGACACTTTCCTGTTGCGGAGCTAGACCCGCTTCCTTCGTGTTTGTTCTTCTTCCGTTGAGTATTGAATTGGGGCTTTGAAGGCTTGTTCATATAGCCCCACGCCAGAAGGTAGGTTGAGTCTACGTCACAACGCCGCCTTCTTAGAATTTGAACGTACTGGTAACTCCTTCGTGTTTGTTCCCTCTCTTTTTTCGGATGTATATGGAGCTTTTCATCTTGAACAGACGGTCTTACAGCTAAAAGTCGCAATAGAAACGTTCACCGAACACCACACCTAAATTAAAGCATTCAGGTACACGAGGAGCCTTCCAATTTCTCCGACAAAATCTTTCGTGGCTGAACGAACCAATGCGTGCCAGGCAAGATCTCTGACAAAGTGGACGTACAAACTGCCGATCTAATTTACCAGTTTTAGTTACTTTAACAATTCAAATGTGAGGCTTTTCCTTAACACGTTGACTCCGATCCTCCACACAGGTAAAATTACAAGCCGACAAATATCTCTACTGTGAATTTAAAAATGAAGGATTTTGGTTTCACAAATTTGGTTACTCTATTAATTTTCTTTCTAATCAGAACTAGCTTAGTCGATTGATGAACACAAATTTGAAGAAAACTCGAAAATTTGTATTTATACGTGATAGTGCTTTGGTTACATTAGGTTAGGTTAGATGATCGCGTTTACCATATATGACCCTCTTCGGAGTCGATGTATTAAATGCACGTAAAATATGAATTTCACCAAATTCGTAAAGGAATTCGTGTCATATGAAATAAATTCGTAAAATATGAAAACACAGGCATACCATTACGCAACAATGGAATGAATTGTCTCAGTGGGGCACCCGCGGCCGAATACGCGGCGACATGTTGAGAGTGCGAAAAGAATGGTATCTTCTTGGGTAAAGCCTTTCTTTCTATGACATAATAATTTTTTCAGTCGAAAACTTGGACTAAATAATAATTTAACTTGATTTGCCTTTCGTATAAGTTTGAAAAACTAAACTCCTCATGACGTCCATTATTCGCTCTGCTAACGTACTACTAATATGTAATATGTACACAGCACGTTTGTAGGTTGGTTGGTTGGTCTCTCCATCCCCCTTATCTGTATTTCATACGATAAAATTACTGAGAGTCGCGCTCATATGCGGCGGTGTCATAGATGGGATATTGAATATCGTGCCTAAATTAATGTAATATAAATGAAATTAGCAGTTATATTTGATAAAATATTATATGACAGTATTTTGGTTAACATAGTTTGATTCTGATAAACTGATTTAAAAAAAAAACGACGGGGGAACATTTTTTGTCCCATTAAGTTCTTCAGTGGGGAAATGCCATTCATTTAAGAATGAATTTAGTTAGTCTCGTCATTTTGACAGACCCCGTGCACTAGTTAGTGTATAAGCAAAGCAAAATACTAGACATGTTTGGTGCTTTTACGGGACAAAAAATTATCATGACTAGATTAGGGAGGCACAAACAAATCTACTGCGAAATAATGCTGAACAAATCCTAAAACAAAATAACGAAAAAAAATGATAAATTTTTCTGTACCCACCATGAATTTCATTTTAAAAAATCCAAACCTTACTTATCAGAGCCAACAACTATCAATTTAAACTTTAAAGAAGCATAAAAAATATAATTAACTTACGTGCTCATTGATTTCTAGTTAACTTCGATAATGTCTTCAGATATATATTAATTTTCCGTAGAGTTATTTTCTAAATATTTTTTAATACATCACTTCCTTATAATCACACTGAAATAATTCAACACTCGATTAAAGTAACTTCGATCACTTCAACTTCGTCAGTCACGAAACAGAACGATAGGATTTATGCGTTGTGAAGGGAAACCAGAGTAACAGAACGATAGCGCAGATGTGAGTCCGAAAAACATCACCTTACTTCTGTTAGGCAACCGTTCGTAGCAGCGAACACTTTTCTGAAATAATTTCCATCTTCCCCTACTATTCTCCTTCCGAAGTTCTACGACTACATCTCACGAAACAACATGAGATCCGTTTATAGCACTACAATATATATATATGTATATATATAGTTACAATATATATATATGTATATATATATATATATTGTATAGTAATAAATTTCTTGCGTTTCTTCTCTTTTGTTTAAACATTTTAACCGTTTATCATCCATTACTCACTTTTCATACGTACAAACAACAGGTTTTATAGATTGTAAGCAATAGAGAATATTTTTGTTTAGAAAATTGTACACTAGAACAAGATACAATTTTCGAATGGATTCACGATTTGTTTTCGGAACAAAGAACGCTGGACCTGCATTTAATTGACTTTCATACTGTAGCATGATATTTCTGTGCTTCTTGTAGTTTGTGTACCTACATAGTTTTTAAAATTTTGTTTGCTATTGAATAGCTTAGGCTGCTAGCAAGCTTACGGAACATATGACAATTAAAATTAACTAAGGGAAAAATTTTGTACAGATGCGTGCATATGAATATTTTGTTGTAACTATTTAAAAAAAAAACTCATGACAATTTCTTATATGATGATCATCTTCGTATTTCTCTTGGTGTAATAACATCTAGTTCAGAATGTATCCTTCATTTTCTTATGCTGGAGAAGGTTATTCACTAAAGAACTCTGTTCTGCCACTTTTATATACTAAAATTTTTGGTATGAGCTTGAGCAAGTTAGTTCAAGTAAACACACAGTACTTCTACAGCATAACGTGGTCCTCAGTAAAGTGGTCGTAACACTTCTTTAATGATCACTTCGGACCATACTTCTGAGCTAAACTTGCGCTTGCCGAAGCATATGATGTTTTCTTTTCTCACCTCGGTCTTAACATGAATGGAAATCCATGTACACGTGTGAAACAGCTCACAGCAACTACTCAGAGAGCAACGATCATCTCCCATTACACGAGCAAGACAAACAAGTCGAACGCTCCTTTTCATCGGCCGCACTTTTTCCTTGCCTCTTCTCCGAAAATGACTCTTGCAGCGGGATTCAGATGGTTGCTCTTTTAAGTGGAAACGATGACGCTGTGTGGGAGTGAAGCTCGGCTTTTGTAGCCGACAGTTTGCGTCGCTGTCAATGAATTCACGTGTTTACTCTTCAGTTGTTGTCTTGACTACCGCGAAGCACCATGCGTGTGTACCTATGGAAATTGCTCATGAATAGTCGCTCCGACTATAGCAGTTCATGAGAGATTTGATGCACGTTGAAAAAATGTACTTTCATCAGTCCATGAAAACGTTCACTACGGTAGTGGAATTTATTTCCTTACAGCATAGTTTGTTCAAAATTATTCGTCTCATTAGAACACTTCAGCTTGATCAAACATAACTTGTTCCACAGGACAAAAAAAGTTGAAGAATTGCGAGTTCCGCCTGAAGCTGCTGAGAAGGCTTGGTTTCCAGACAAAAGGCTATTCCTGCCGGAGCCGGCAATTGTCTCAGTGAAGAGCTCTAGAGCATTAAAAGGAAGCATCTTGCACTCACAAGGGTGCTGTTAGGCTCTTCAAAGATTAATCTTACCACAGAGTCCGGAGATGTGAATTACGTAATGCAGCAACGCAAAATCGGATTCGTAACTCAGCCTTAGACACAAACAAAAATGTCATGGAAACCTTAAATGCTAAGAAAACATGAAAATTTTCTGACTTTCAACAGGAAGGAGTGACCTAAGTGATCGTACATCGTGTGAAGCCTTTATTCATTATAAAATAAACAGATAAAAATGTTGGAATACATCAAAATTGCCCTAATATCAGAAATGTAAAGAAAAAGGAATCTGTAACTGAGGAATTATTTGTTCTATCCAAATTAGAAAACCTAAGTGCCTATCAATAACGAACAGCGAATAAATAATAGTTTGTTAATTCAGAGTAGGAAGAATTTGTTACACGGTAAGGCATATTTGTGCATTTATCTATGACAACTCAAATCAAATGAATACGCTAATCAAAGTCTCTAATCGGTGTAATACGTAACAAAAAACTCTCCAATCCAGGTTTAAATAAAGACCGTCATCAAGCGAAAAGACAGTTGAGTTTATCTGCAGAAATGGCAAGTTGCCGAACTGTTCTTACTGAATTTGAGGTTCAGAGAAATGGACCACGAGTGTTCGCTGTCCGACAGCAGGCTTTCGAACCACCCTTGTGCCAACACTACAGCAACAAACTCTTGTTACTCAATGGCCTCGTTGTAAGTTGTTATCCCACGAATTTCTCATAAAATTGCGCTTCGTCTCGTGTAGGAGTAATGAAGTTTGTCATTAAACTGTGCCAGAGTTTACCCTCCTTACAGTAAAAAATGAACAGCTTCGATGATTTTCTCGTGCGCGAACGCCACAATTCTCAGAGTCAGTTGATTTATCTTTCTATGACAAAGAGTTGCCGCTCGGGGTGACCCACATGAGCAGGTGTGTCTGTGCAGTTACGTGCATCCTGTTGCCTCTAAATAGATAACTGAAACTTCGATACTGGGCTACAGGATGTTTATCGTTAGAGACCAACTATTTATAGCAAGTTTATTGCGCCCTTGTCACCAGCTCCACATCATACGATGACTGACACTTGGGATATGCGTACGTTATTTCTCTTTTGTTTGGAATTTTGTACTCGTATGTCCTTATCAAGTGCTCCACTTCAGTTGTCTCGAGACTCTGACTAACGTCATCTCTAATTTTGAGATATTCCACCTTAAATGGAAATAACCGGTCACTAAACGAGAAAATACATTGGAATACTCCAAAACCCCATCGATCGTAATACACCTGTTGAAAAATCAACGTTAATCGTTAGAATTGATTTCTTAGACGTAGAAGTAACAATGTTTCTTCATTATTCTAAGATACAGTTTACGTTTCCGTCGTTTTACAAATAAGTAATTCAATAAGTTCTGGATGACTGTGAGCATTAACAATAATAATTATTAACTGTTCATACGGAATTACACTCACCCCGCACTGACTAGTAAATCTAAAACCAGTCGTCCCCAGTTTCATAGAATCATATGAATTTTCAAACATTTTATTCCACCTTAATGTACCAGAAAATAAATTCATTGAAGCCTCAAAATGCCAATTTAATAGTGGAAAAGGTTTTTACTCTTCTCGTAGAATACCGGTAGATAAACGCACGTCTATGTCACCTAATTTTAAATGCTACGAGTAGTACCATGGCATGACCCTCACTTTAATTTAAGGAATCAAGAAAAAACTGTTCACAGATAGAAAAATTCCAATGGAAAACTTTCAGTTCCACGTAAGTGTAACCTTTGTCTTTATTCTTTAAAACTCATGTTCTTCCACGAGCAAATTATATTCAGCACATAATTGATCACTCGACTTTATCAGTCTTCAAAAAACAATGCGAGCCGATGAGTGCTAATTTCTTTCTGATAATCTATTATACTTTTTCATGTACATACAGTAAAATTGCTTTGAAATGCTATCCGATTTCCAGTAATTTTGTGCTAAATTTCAATAGCTAGGCTCTTTTTCCCTCTTGCCTCCATTGGTACTTATTCCTAAGCTTCGCTTGACCCACCCGAAAAGCAGAACCTACAAATTCAACTTCTCGTTTGTAAACAGTGACTTGCAGCTCGTTTCTCCAAAGGATTTTTTCCCGAAATTTCCTTAGGGTTCACAGTAGCGGGTCCCCGCACGTCAAAGTGTAACATTTAATCTCCCTGCCTAGGTTGCCGGATGCACGTTATCGACCCGACCTCTGTCGCTATCAAGTACACCGCTGCGTACTATCTTTTTTGCACCGGAGTCTCTGTTTGCACTTTTGCCTGAACGCCGTGTGATGAGTAGCTGCGATGTTTATGCTTCTGCAGAAGATACAGTACACCTTGGAAAACAAGTTCAAATATCAGATCCTTCTACGAAAGAGAAGATAGTATTTCGTACTAGGTATCGGGGACCTTCTAACCGAGGGAGATATTCTTCAGTTTTAATTTCTAAGAAAGAAAATTTGCAGCGTAAGAGATGCCGAGATTGAATCTGAATTTAGAGCTGCGATACATGAGGCATATCTTGCCCAAATACTCTCAGAAATCCGACAGCATATCAAACGATGGTTTGTCCAACGAGTGTTCAGAAAAGATGGGACCCCTGTAAATCCAAAATAAATATTTTATTTTTAAAGTAATCATTAAAAACTATGTACGATAGGAAAGGGAGAGTTTCGAAGATTAATTATTAATGACTATATCTATGATACGTGATCTATGATTTAAAAGGAAAAGTATACAAAAACAACTCTAAATATATCGATGAGCTAAAAAATAATATTCTAAGAGAAATTAGCAATATTGGTCGTGCCACGTTGCAAAATGTTATGACCAGTGTGAAATAAAAATGTGAAAAATGTACTGCACAGGTTGGGAATCCTCTTATAAATGTTATTTTTAAGACTTAATTAAAACTTATAAAATCTCCTAAATTTTTTGTTTCCAATGGTATATAGTTTTCCATTATTAGTTTAATAATAAAATATTTATTTAGGATTTACAAGGGTCCTGTCTTTTCTGAACACCTTGTACTTCGTGAATAATTGTTTTACGTATGATTATGATTTGTGTTTTGTAAATTTTGAACCGTAGAAATAATGTATAAAACTGCCGCGTTTAAAACATTGCTATCGGAACATCAAGTTTTCGGAAAAAATATTTAATATCAGAACTATGAGCCTAAATTTTATTTAGAGCATTTTTTCTGGTTTTAATATACACAGGATGTTTCAAAATTTTTTGAACAAACTCTGTTCAGAATTCTTTGAACATAATTCTTTAAAACAAGGTTGGTTTGTTTCGCTGAATAACACATTGTGCTCAATGGAGCCATGTCCAAAAATGTTTAGTTAAAAAGTTACGGAGACTTGAAAGTTAGGGTACATGAAACTAAACAGGTGTCCCCAAAAGTAGAAATCTCGGGCGTCATGTCAGGAGACCTTGGTGGCCAGGAGATGGGTGTGCCACCACCAATCCAGCGATTTGGAGACCGACTATCCAAGATCAATCTAACAACAATCGAGAAGTGTACGGAGCACCGTCATATCGAAACGACACTCCTCAGTGGTTTGCTAGGGGGATATCTGGTGCAAACTCTGGAAATACTTCATTAAGAAAAGTCTAATAAATACATCCTCTCAGTCATTCCGGCCGGGTGTAAGGGTCGATCAGAAAGTTGTCAATAACCGAAAGCTCCAAGTGCACTTTAACTTCACAGTAAAGTATAATAGTGAGTCGATCAGATGCTGGACGTTAGGTTTAAAAGTTCAATGCATTTGTACTTTTTTCGATTTGATCTCTTAGCAATATTATCATCTGTCATCTCTTAGCAAGTAAGCATTTTCGGATATGCCCTCATAGAGTAAAATACGTTTATTTCACCGAAATGAACCTTTTGTTGAAGTTGTTCAAAGAATTTTGAAGCACCCTGTATATGTACACATGTCATGTACGCATCGGCCTTTTTTCGGTTAAAATATGATTATACAGCGTTACGAAAAATCAGGCCAACCAACTCTTTTATTAGCGAACGAAAAGTATAGGA
Organism: Orchestia grillus; assembly: GCA_014899125.1. Classification (NCBI taxonomy): domain Eukaryota; kingdom Metazoa; phylum Arthropoda; class Malacostraca; order Amphipoda; family Talitridae; genus Orchestia; species Orchestia grillus. Next base: position 34,142 of record VOMN01027798.1, on the reverse strand, counting down.
ATATTCATCATCCCATTATTACAAGACTTCGTTAAATTATGTAGTATGCGAATTGTTTTTAGAATCTCATATATTTAGTATAACCGCCTATGTTACAGATTACAGTATTAAGTTTAGGTTAGGTATTTTGAAGTATTTATCACAAAATACTTCACTGCTCTGTAACGCAAGACATAGCGTGCTTGCCTCCTAGAAGGGCCAGATATAGATACTTCGTTCGGAGCGCTTCCCTTAGGAAAGGAAGAATAATTCATCTCGCCTTGTACCCGTATACGCAAGTCAAAACTTGCAACACAACTCTCCAGGTTGAAAGAGTTAACACGGTTTCCCTAAGAAGACTACACACCAATGTAGGTTGGGCGAAGTGCTCGAACTAGGTACTAACCAGGTGTTAAAAGTACCAAATCCTGTATATCATGAGCCAAACGTATGTATGTACCAAGCCTGTACATACATATACATTCGCTGCCGCGTGAATGCTCCATCTCGGTTACAGCCATCCAACTGATATGCAAGGACGTGCGGAGATGTTAACACTCGTACCATCACTGTTATAGGTTCACATTCAGTTACCTAAGCGTAAAATTTAAGTTTGTACGTCCTCGTTAATGTGGACTTGCAAAATTTAGGAGCTTTACAAAAATGAGACACTGTGCCTTCGTTCCAGCCTCGTGAGTTCAAAGAGTAACATTCTAGAAGTGATAAGCAAACTCAGTTTTACATTTCCTAACTTGGTTTGAACTCACACTTCAGCCATCCGCATTAAAAAAATTCAATAATGTTATTCATAAAAATATAACACAGTTAAGCGATGGATAAGAGAAGCATATGGCATTTAAAAATACTACATGACGTCAAAAAATAAACGCAGACCTTACTTGTAGACTTCGAGTCACATTCTCGATGAGCTGCGCCAGTACCGACCAGGTACTCTGTCAACAGGCACATCAATTATGCGCTGGTTTATAATTGCAAGAAATTTAATTACTCCTCTTTGCAAGAAACTTCATCAGTTATATTTTACGCACATCGTATGTTCCTGTTAGTGTATTTTCCAAATTTTTCGCCATCATCACATTTTGTTGCACTTTCACATTTGTTTTGCCCTTGCTTCTGAAGTTTTTTACTCGCTTCATTCATCACTGAAATATGCATGGGAATTTGAAGCCTGAATTCGTAAGTCATAACCGTAGTGTACACGCCAAGCTCATTTTTGTAATTTTCTGTTAGTCTATTACTTTTCTTTATCGTTAAATCTTGCTTCAAAGCAGGGGAAAAGTAATAATAAATTTCTTAATTGTACCTCCTAAGCCTTAAAATAGCATTTAAACCGGATATTAAACATTTTTCTAACCTTGTATCACTGTAAACTAATTTAGAATTTTCAAACTAACGGAAGGGTTAGTTTGTCTCGCCAATAGGCACACTTTGAAATAACCAATGTGCACAACGCACCGAATTTAGCATTTCAAGGTCATCATCCGTTGACTGAAAAAGGATTACAAACACTCCATTTTTCCAATGAAAAATTTATTGTACATCAATGAATATAACTTTGACTGGAACAAATAAAATTCAAACATATGACAGAGTACACTGCATCCATAACAACACTTAGTACAATACAACTCAGGTTACATTTTCTTCATCAAACATGCGTATGAATTAAATCTGTACAATCATAGCACACAGAGTCAAGCTTCACAGAAACCAAGCTAATGACCAAAACTTTCTACAAATACTCACACTCTCACTCACTACCTGCAGAAATAATTGGGACCAAAGAGAGCCCAAATCAACTAATTGTATCCTTGGAATATGGCGCTTCAGTGGAAAAATCTGAGGCGCATCAACATAATACCGAAGAAATCAATTGAATTTCATGGAAACTCAAAGTCGAGAAGAAATGCCCTAAACCGTCTTCATTAACACTTAAATCAAATGGAGCGGAAACAAAAATTATTGTCCATATAAATAAAAATAAGAGGGACGAATTTTTTTTTACACTTTTTCCTAACTTACGATCAGGGTATCTGGAATTGGTGTTGGAAATACTTAATTTGACTGAACCACACGCTTACACCACTAACTATTCCTAAACGTATAAACTAGATCGTACATTTTGACTAACGCTCGAAAACAAACACGCAAGTTTAAATTAGAACTCATTCATTTCAAGAAAGTCGAGCAACTTCATGAATCCATCTTTGGTTTACAAAATCGTGCCATTAGTGTATTTGAGTAGAAATCGTTACTAGAAACTTGATCTTTCACCCAAATAAAAACTTTGAAGCACCGCAGAGAATACTTTGTTAATATGATTCCATAAGATTTTGGCCTATGAAACTTTATAGATTCTAATGGGAGCAACAGTTCAAATCAAATACTAAAACATCGTATCAGCAGTTATTTAAATATAAAAACAATTATCATAACGACAACATGAAGGGCAGTGCTTGGTGTTATCTGCTGCCAAGGCTTGTTCGTTTTTGCTGAAAGAAACAGAACATGAAAAGGCCATTTCATCCCTCGAAGAGCAATTTGAACCACTGTTTTTTTCCTGTAATCTGGTTGCCTGGCATTTCTCATCAGAATTTGATGAGGGAGACTTCTCCTCCTTTTCAGACTTTGTTGAACAGTTTTCGTGAACATGAGAGGAAAGTGGAGGCGTTGGAGATAAAGACTCGAGGTGTCCAATGGACACAGTGAACGAATGACTCTTCGACTCGACGCTTGGAGAAGTCAGAGACAGAGTGGAAGATGATGCCATCAGCGTAGATGTAGAATGAGACTGAGTGGACAGCAAAGAGGAGGGGCGAGAAGGAAACGTTATGGAAGAGTTAGGAGCGAGAGACAGAGGTCGCAATTTTGTAGAAGACGGCACGATAAAAGGATAATCAGATGCTTTCAAAGTCGATATAACTGATGAAGTTGACTGAGCGCGTCCAAGGCTGGCAGACCGTTGAGGAAAAACTGCGTTCTCTGTTGACTGTGCTGTTGACTTAGATAATGAATTAATAACAGAAAGTCTGTAGTTATCGCTCGACCTAGAACGATTGTGCAACGACAAATTAGCCATGTGTTCAACAGGACTGGAAATCGTCGCAGATCGTATACGCGCAGAACGGCTTCTATTCTGCCAGGTCTGCGCTGTAGGACCTCGCGCTTTGATCCACGTCATAGGAGAATAACACGAAGAGGAGGACCAAGACTTACAAAAAGGCTTCGATGCTCTTATTTCTTTCTCTGGAGAACACGTAGAAGAAATTTTGGCCACTGGATAACTCAATATTCTTCTCGGTAATGGAAGAGGAAACCGTTTTCTGGAGTCAGATTCATTTTCTTTTACCGGGGAGGTGTCACTGACGTCTTCATCTGGCGGCATAGAAAAGTATGATTGAATATTTTCTTCGGCAGAAATAGGGTAAACTTTGGCGACAGGAGTCTCGGCGCGCGGAATAGGAGGAAGAGCTCTTCTTGTTATGTTAACTTTACGATTTTTCTCAGGAGTTTCTGCAGAACTAAAGGATGAAGATGACCCAGAGGAAACACCTGATGAACTGCTAGAGGAGAAAGAACACCTGGATGATCCATTCGAAGAAAGCGAAGCGAGGCTGAGAACCGAGGCTGTAGTCGATGATATTGATGAACGAGATCGTGAGGAATTGCTCGACGTTGTCAGAATGCTACTGCATGTGCTGTTGTGCTCGTCGAGCTCAGCATCGGCATCCAAGCTGCATTCGTCAATGCTAAGTCGACGCCAAGTGTCCTGTGAAAGAGAAAAAAATAGAAAATTTAAAAACTATCCCAATCTCTGTGCTAACTCGACTTTTATAACAATTATAAAAACAATATGCATTGCAGCCAGTGTGAAATACATTAATCGACGATTAAATTATAATTTAACGCCATCAAAAAAGAAACGTATAAACTTACCCCATTTTCAATCAAGCCTTGAGTGAGATGCCTCCGCAACACGAGAGAATACTTCTGTTTGTCATTCTTTGGCCATGAGTTCTGGACGTGAAGAGGCTTATCATCATCTCTCAGAAGTCGATCATTGTATGGATTTGAACACACTTCGTGGAGGGTGAACATCCGCCAGTCGTCGGTGCGGTTGTTGCAGCGTAGCAAGAGTTGGATCACCTCAACAACGGTGCTCGTGTAGGACACCAACACGGACTTGTATTGCGACTGCAAGGGAGGGAAACAGGGATACAGTCACGCGGAAGTCGATAGTTAATGATAGATGAACCTTACTGCGTGTGTTAACGTGAGTTATGAACCAACATGAGGAATTTTACTGTAAGATTAAGCTCCATGTTAACCGTGTTGCTAAGATGCTGTTAGAAGTGAGACGAGAAGCTATGTTGGTCGTCAGTTTAGTGACTACAACTCTGTTGATGAATTAGAACATTGCGAATAACAAACAGAATAAGTTCCTTCCAAATATTTCTACCAAATGGAACTTGAAGGTATACATATTTATTCCAGATAAATCACGTGAAAATCGCAGTTTCATGTTGAACAATTTGTTTCGAATAATAATTAAGAACGCAATTCTAGCTGCCTCGACACAACTCACCCCCGGCGTTAGCACGCTGTCGCGCACCCTCAGCACGCCGCCCCTCCTCATGGTGACGCTAAAGTTGGCCTCCCCCCGGGGGCGGCACTGCTGTAGCTCCACAGGACGCGCCGAGTCCTCCAACAGAAAGCGCCTCTTGACGGGGGGCGCCCCAGCGGGGCCCTTGACGGCCACCTCGAGCACAACTGCGAACAGGTTCGGATCGCGGTGCTTCAGCCTCAGCTTCTGCAGCAGGTGCTCGATCAGCTGGCGACAACTCATTTCAGCGTCGAGTCGCAGGGTCTTGTACTCAATGTCAGGACGCAGCTGGCGCAAGTGGACGCGAACAGGGACCTGTAAGAGGAAAAAGACAAGCAACAGTTAGCGAAGCCGTAGGTTTCACAAATAAATAAGCACACTTGTGTTCCTGTATAGTCTGATGGGCCATAAAAACAAGATCCGTGGTTGCAAAACCATGTATACGTTAACAGGAACCTGTGGACGGAAAAGAGACACGAAAAACATGAGCCATTAACGTGACTCCAGAGCGCGTGAGAAAAGGCGTGTGTGGTCCGTTGAGCGGTAGCAAAGAAGCACGATGTTGCTCCCAGCGATAACAGGTCGGAAGTTGAAAAGTGAAGCGTTGTCGGTTGAAAACCAATGATGGGAAGAAAGCACGCAGGAGGGCGGCTTGAGGGGGTGGTGCAGGGCATAATGATGGGAGCGTCGCGACCTCTACCCCAGCCTGCAACGCTCCAAGGGACTACCGCGCATACCACCGAGCGGAGCGGCGACATCTGATTTCTCACCTCCCGCACGACCGTGGCTTGGTTCGGGCCCGAGTTGTCCGTGAAAGTCACCTACGAGTTTAACCCTTCGATTCCTGAGCTCATATGTATATAGTTTACCAAACTCGATCGAGTTTCGAAAATTATGCTGTTTACGACAAAGAAGGGCCCCTACAAAGTGATGATGTATTGCTTGGCTGATGTTCAAATATAGTCCCGATTGTCCTCTGGCTCGAAAATTGTTGATAGCAGTGTAGTAACGAGAAAATTTTTAGCCTGGACTGAGGTGTCCCTGCAGTGCAAAAAGGGTTACAAAGATATCGACATCGCCAATCACTGTCGTAAGAATATTTACGGAAAAATTGAGTAGGTTGTTCGTCAAGCTTCATTACGTAATGTAGAAGAAATCAATAAACTTTCAATTTAGACATCCACAATTTTTTTTTTCCGATAACTGTATCACAAAATAAAACAGTTTAGTTAAGTATATTTTCGGAGGGTCAAGGGAAAGATAGAGATTCCGATAGCATTTGCATCGCTTAAAATGTAAACTACGATGAAGAAACTGCAAAATCAAATTACAAGCAAATTTAAATTAACCTTAAAAGAAAACTTTGAAGTTGAAGCCAATTGACCGAGCAAGACATACCAAAAAGTTCCTCCACGACCAGTCAGAGCAAAGGAGATTGACAAGGTCTTTGTACGCTATCAACTAAAAGAAACAAGGCACAGTTTCGCTATCACAGTTTGACCTGAGCTGACTCGACCTTCATCCTAAATCACAGGTAATCAGGAACGGTCGTTAGTTGCAATTGCCAGACGAGATTGAAAGGCGAAGCGAAAGATGGTGGTGGTTACGGTGGTCTTCAACAGTCAACCCTTTCATTGCTAATTATCGGCGGTGATGTAAAAACTGGCCGGATTAATCTAGAGCAATTGTTGACTGTAATTCAAAGCTAAACCCTCACGCAAAACGAAAATTATACAATCATTTGGTAAATGATACCACAGATATTTTAGAAACAGCATCGAACTAACTTAGGAAGTGCTGTAGAGTTTCGAGGGTCAGGAAAAACAAATGAAGAAAGGAATAATTATTGCAAATATAAAATCGAAATAAATCCAGGATTTTCGTAACAAAGTTTTTGTCTTATTCTGACTTACAGAAATGCGTCTACTGGTACGCTAAAAACAAAGCTCAATACGAACCCTCGTCACGCCTGAACTAATAAATATATCAATGATTTATACTAAAAATATTAAGCAAATACTCTTATCAACAAAAATAAATCAAACAATGGAGTGAGAATTATTTGGAACAGATCATTTTAAAAAAGTGGACGCGCGTACTTTGTTCCGCGCAAGCAAGAATTGTAGTCATAATAGATGCCTGCGCAAGTGCACTTTACTAACGAGAACACCATCGCAGCCTTTTAATCTATTGGCATGTTCAGTATCGAGTGTCCACTGCTCAAATGAACTTCCACGTGAATTCACACAATACAATTTAGGAGTTGAGCCGTTAATTTTGTGTGCTTGTTTGTAAACGACAATGAGCGGAGGAACAAAAGGACGGTTTGTGGTGAGCGCGAGAGCTGCGACGCATCACCTGCCTAAAAGGTGATACCTTTGATGAAAAGAATTTTAAGGAACTTCTTTACCGAGTAGCCCGAGCCCAGAAAACTAAAATAACATGACGTACTGGATAACATGAACCAAGATACTATATAAGATGAAAATTATCGAAAGTCACGAGTACATACATCAAACAAGACTGGATTTGAATAAGACTTGCGGTTTTCACCAAAAAATTTTAGGGTCAACTAACTTCTATATTCGACAGTCGCGAATCTTAGTTAGATCTTGAAGTCCGGAGAAAAATTATGAGCGCTGTACTAGCAATGGAGCATTTCACGAAGAGGCGCCGTGATACTCCGTATAAATTGTTGAATATGTATTCTGATTCAAGTGCTCGGTCGTCCTTTTTGTAAAAACAGTAAAAATCGTGGCATAAAATGACTCAATGCTACATTTCCCTTCACACTGAGAGCCCGTTCGAAACAACCTTGAAGCCTGAACTACATAGAGGACTAAGAAATGGATTTTCTAATGAACTCTAGAATGAGCGCAACAATACACATCGAAAACTCACCTTTGGGGCGTTCAGCGAAGTAGAAGAAGCTCTGAGATCGTTGCGGCAGAGAGACGTGAAGCTGATGGTCGAATGTAGGCTGATGTTGTCGGGGGCGTCACGTGGTCGGCCCGACACTTCAGGCATGAGCTCAGACCGAACTTCGGCACTGTCGGCGTTTCTCAAGTCGTTCTTGTGCTTTGACAGAGGGTCGTCTGCCTTCAGCGATACGGAATCATCACCTTCGGATGGTGATTGCATTTGAGCTTCAATGTGATCCTTTGAGGAAGGACCATCGGGTCGAGAGGTGTCGTCTTCTTGTGCAACACTGCTCTGGTTTGAAGAGTTAGGAGTAACGGGCATCTTCGCTTGTATTGTGTGTCTCTTAGGCCCATCGACTTCGTCACTGCTGAGCGACAGAGGGCTGGACTGAGGAGTGACGGAGCGGTGACGAGCGTGGCGTGTGAATGGAGATATTTTGGGGGAGTTCGGGGCGCTTGAGGTTCCATCGATGTCGGTCTGAGAGAGAGGACTCTTCCCTTGAGGACCAAGAGTGTTCGACGACCGACAGTTGCCAAAAGGACGAGCCAAGGAAGTGCTAGAGGCTCGGTACGATACGTGCTTCAACATCTCGACTCTGAAATGAAGAAAGAATTCTTCATTAAAAAACGCGTCAGTAATTTAATTCAATGCTTACGATATATTATGATGAAAATAGAGAGTAACCTTCGATCAATATTCAAATACATAGTCGAAAAATCCATTGATAAGACATAACTACCCATGAAAACGCATCTAAACCCCATGAGCCGAGCTCAAACATGGGCCGAGCGCACACAAAAAACCACAAACTTTACACATGTGCGCTAATCTTGTCCCAACGAGCTCCAAAAAATTAGCTTTGGGGCACTCGTGAAAAGAAACCTTCACAAAAAGGCCACGAGTCGCTGCTACCAAACGCGCAAGTGCACCGGAAAAGTAGTAGGACCGCGCTAACGACCACAACGAGCAATACACTGAGTTTGTTAATAAATTGTGGGCATAAGGAAGGCAGGGCGAGCGCTCCTCTTCCTTCACAGGTCTCATTGCGGGTGCCGACAAAGGCGCTCTTGTGAGCAGCATGCGGGTGCCGGGCGCTGGCTTCATTGAAGCGCGTAGTCCAACAAGGAGACGAGCAAGCGACGGAACACGAACAACATTGTCAACCGCACAAAAGAGGCGCGTTTACAGAAACTTGGCCCAAAGAAACTGATCGTCCCGAGCGAGATTTATCTCGTACACTTGGAGCCTGGGAACAACGGGATCGATGGGAATAAAAACAGGTTTGTGGAACATGAATAGAGCTTGACACATCGGAAGTAACTGAAAAAAAGTACAGAAGATACCATAATTTACGAGTTAATTTGCAGTGAATACATCGAAAAAGGAGATCATCAGTTCATTCATAAACATATGTATACACCTTTGTTTTATTGTTCGCATGAATCTATGCGTAAAACAGAGTTCGCATAAAGATGCTCTCAATTCCATGGAAGGCAACTCTACTAGCTTTTCGTTAATAGAAATAAGGAAATATAATCTAGTATCCAATGTGATCAATGGTTCGAATCAGTCCATTGATTCAAGAATAAAACTTTCATATTATACAAACGTTTCATAATTATCACCAACTCGTATAAAACATAACGTGTCACTCCTACATACAACACCTTATTGCCCAAGAACACAATCGAGCCATGCTGCAAACATCAAACTAACACGGAATGCCACTCAGAAGGCCTGATACGAGAGGGTACACAAGCCAATAATAGTCAGTAAAGATATGGGTAATGCAGGCACTCCGCCGCTCGGTCCCAGCAAAGCAGGATTGTCAGAGAAAACCATTAAAAGATGAGATATAAATGCTTGCAGAGCCAAGGGTACAATTGGATCTTGTGAATTTTTTTTAAAGAAAAAACTTAAGCATAATATTGACAGTTCAGTTTTAAATCCTACGAATGTAAGTTAACCGCTAATGATATCACACTAACACAAAAAAAATTATTTAAATGGTCTTTAACGGGGGTTTGATTTGCTTTGCTTGAATTTCACGTACAGCAAAGCAACATGCGTACAAACGCCAGCTCATGTGATTGGCTTAATTAATATTTGACTAGGAACAGACAGTACCTGACCGAGTTCATTTAGTAATGAACAAAATATAGGCGCATGAGAAAAAGAGTGCATCCATTCTAGCCTAAATCGACGTACTCGTACAAAATTGAACGTTGAGATACGCTGTACGGGACCTGAACACTATAATTTGTTCAAGCTTCCGTCTGTATGTGTGTACTTTTTATTGTGTTTTTTAAGAATCTTTCACAATTAGGTCAAGTTAATTAAGATACCCATGTAAAAGAAAACATTGAACTGCTGCTTACACAAAAATATAAAGTCCTTCTTCATCGGAATTATATTTTTCAAACTTCATAACCCCGCATAGAACGCGACGATTTCAGAGACTCGCAGTTCAAAGCAATGGAAGTATTCATTTTCCATTTTTGTTTTGTCAAAGGAAAAACTCAGCATTCTAACTAAAGATCTTGATTTATCTGGAGTTCAAAGACTTGAGATCCATTTGCATAGAGCGACATATTCGGCGAGACGCGTGTTTTTGAGCACCGGAGGAAAGAGAAGGAGGGACAAGCATGTATCATATCGATCGGGCGCAGTGTGGTGCATTTCACGACCTGTGTTGTGATGCTCATTCTTCAAACGCTGCCACTCGAAATGTTTTAGCAGCCAACGTTTAAGTTGACGCTATAGCGTTCAGCGTTCCTTGGAACGATGAATTAATATAATTCAGTCTTAAATATTTATTATTTAGTTTTAAACTAGGATGAATATGCACACGAGTTCATAAAATATGAACGACTGTTCAAGTAATATTTCCTTCATTTAAAAAATAAATTTGTTAGTTTAAGGGTTAACAGCTCACCTCAAATGCGCTTAAATTGGGATTGGAACTTCTGATATAAATGAAATTAACAAAGCCCTGCTCTGACATCGAGGAACTTACGAAATGACTAAAACGAATAGCCCATCCTTGATAAATTTTACGTGAGTTTGGTGAGGCACACCTGTGTGCATGGTTCATATATGGAGGGTACAGAAGGCCACCGGATGGATGAGTAAATATGAGTCACCAGAGGCAGGGCACACATCGTGTGCCGGATATGAGATGCCACGTATGCAATCCAACGCGATGATGCTGTCACCTACGCAACCTGCACCCAAGCAGCCATCCCTGTTCAACACACCATTACTTCATGGAGTAAAGTAATTTTTGTTCAATACGCCTCAGATATGAAAGGCAAGTATATGGAAGAAGGTCGTTCAGTAAAAGGACGATCAGTCTACAATGAAAGGAAAAGACTTGACGAACTTCACATTCAATGAGTATTTCCTATTTTTATCTCGACCAGGAGACAGAGAGAAATTTCCTTCGTTTTGAGCTCATAAAAGACTAGACCCAAACGGTGAAAGTACTTTCTAATGTCCACTGAAAGCATTGTGAGATAAATTGTGATAATTCAGCACGATATATCACGAGAACGATGAATATTCTCATCCAGTTGTTAAACAATGGAAAGGGGAATCTAGACGCCATATCGTGGAACAATAATGTCGCTCAATTCCAGGAACTTGATAGATAAACTTTTGTCGCCTGGAAAGGTTCTCGCTTAATTAAGCAAATCAAGGAATATTTTACTCCACTGAGATTAACCGATGTTGTCTTCCAGACAGTGAAATCTCATTCTTGGAAGTGAAAACGATAATTCCAATTTCTTCTGCAAGATAAGTTTTTATCATAGAAAAAATACACTCTCTAGCAACACAGCTGAGCCAAGTAAAATCCGTGTATAGATCAAGTTTGTCCCAAAATTGCCGAAAAAATATTGGAGAGAGATTTCAGATATTTTTACGATCATCTTCTTGTACGCAGTGGGATGATGTCCATTCTCGTAGATTTCATCGAATATTGCACATAAACGCGGCAGCCTGTCAACAGGCTTCAGTAAAATGTAATTAGTCATTAGAAGCGTAAAACAATTTAAGAATTGCTCAAGTCAAGCGAACAATTACATCCCACCCCTGTACGCAACATCACACGAGGACGTCTCTGTTCGAGCAATGTGCTTTTCACGATCAAATCACAGGTTACAAAAATATACATAGTGAGAACACTCAATAAAGGTTTGAAACCGTGACGGTGAGTCTATAACTAAAAGAAAACTACAGACAACTATAATTCTAAGACGCTATTATTGACAGAACAAGCTGTTATAAAAGATTCAACAGCAAGAGGTAATTGCTCCGTTAAAAATATTTTAACGAACATGAATAGTATAAAACCTTTTAAAAATATGTACAAAATATTATGTACATAGCACATCAGAACTTGATAAGGTACCGTGCGAGTATATCCACAGCAGAGAACGTACATCTCTCGGGTGACGAGTACGATCTCAGATCATTATACATGTATATGTTGCGTAAAGACGTGCGCATTTTGAACATGTCTAAATGTTTAACAAATAGAAAGTATTGGGCAAACAACTCAAGGGTAACAATGAAAAAAGTACACGGAATTGTAGAAATCCATAATAATACCAATTTAAACACACATCTATATAAGTTTAATCAATAGAACGTACTGCACAAGTAACTTGATAGCAACATGAAAGAAACGCAAGAAGTATTTCAAACAAAATATACATACAACTATAGACATATTTCTACGTTCAACGAGTAGAAAGTACAGTGAAAATAACTGGCTCGCAACACTGCAAGGCCCATATGGAGTTCATGGAGCCGAGCGTGCTGTGGCGGGCACAAGCCAGTACCCACCCGCACGCCAAGGGCTCGCCCGGAAAGGAGCGGCGGTCCCATAAGCAGGGCAGGGCACAGCGCAGGGCGTGAGGGCTGTGCGCTGCAGAGCCCTACGCCCTACCTTTGTTTTCTGCAGAAAATTGCCCATCCTCCGAACGAACTCCTCGAGAATTATGGCCGTGTCCTTCATGCATTGAGTGAGGATAAGAAGAAGGGTTATAATGTATGGTGATTATTTGTCGTTTCCAATAATCTTATCTCAAATATCCTGAAAGGACGCGTGAAACACGAAGCAGTATCTCTCAACTAAAAAGGATCACAAAAACTTCAGAGATAAACAATGATGTAATAGCAGAAACAAACGCTAGTAAATTGAACAGGCAAACGTTTTCATCGAATCATCACGAAATTGAGAGAGCCGTGGTTATTCTTCGACGAAATACAGCTAGCGTAACAGTGTTGAAATGAGAGGTAAATGAAGAAATATTCACAAAAAAAATTGGTTTGACAACGTTTTGTATTCATACGACATAAATATAATTTAAAATTAGAGAATTGATCAACTGTCTTACAAAATGCACAACGGGCAATAAACAGAATTGTTTTTACTAACGACCAACAAACAAGACCGATTCACAAGTCAAAGACTTGGAGAAAGCTCTTTACGGATTCCACGTAAGATTAAATAAAATACAAATATTTGATAGCAAGGATATACATATTTCTGCTTATATCAACGGACCCGGATAAAATCGAACGTTCACACAGCAGGACAAAGAACGAGCAAGCAATGAGTATTCTAAGGCACTAAAAAGTTTCCATTTCCTAGCAAGGGTCGCAAGAGCAAAGCAGAGTCGCGCACCGGATGCCCACAGACGCACCCACGGTAAAGTGTGGAGCGGGGAAACGCTGCGATAAGAAGAGCTCCACTGCTCCACCGAGGTCATTGTCCCTACTACAATGAGCCAATAACTCTTCTTCGTTCTTCTCAAGACTGATATTTCCGTTAAGGTAGAGTATACCGTCAGCATGCTAGCGGACCTTATTTGAACAAGGGTTCTTGGTTGCAGGTCGCGCTTGCTGAGTAAACATAATTCCCTTTGGGGTATTAAGAATATCTAGAAGAAGTGGAAACCAAGCACATTGTAAACTTAATTGAGGAAGTTTTTAGTTACGAGAAATATGTACGGGAAATATTGATATTCTCATATCACTATTTCAAGATATACTGCTACGATAAGACATGTTTTTTGAACAAAAAATTATTTATATTCCAGAGCGAAGATGTAGATCCGGAAGCTAAATTTATTTTCATATAGTCCGCTAAGCGGAGCTTTATAAGATCAAATTTACTGGGAGGATGTATTGCCGTAACTGACAATGTAAAATTCTGAAGTTCTTGAAAGGAATAAATAACGTAAAAGATTATGTGCACAAAAAGAAAATAAAATATAGTCTGAAGTCAACGCACTTTTAGACCACGATTCGATTAATACGAAAATAAAAGTGTGGTAATCATTATTTACTGATATTTTTCTGTATAACTTTATAATAATGAAGCATTTCTCGTAGATAATCTTAGACTACGAACGCATTTGACTTTAGAATTTGTAGGGTCAATTTTCAGTCCCAAACTAGTATATTTCTAACTAACTATCGTGAATACTAACATCAAACTCCACAAGGGAAAAATTCACATGCGTGCTGTGGAATAACAAACTCAACAAAACGTGAGTAATTTTACTTACCACACAGAAAATTTAATCATTGAAAGGAAATGAAGAATTTAAGATACAACGCGCATTTAGAATGTAATTGATATCGCCACACGACATTCAATTTACCCTGCAATAGAACAAAGAACTTGAAGCGTGGACGCCCGCTGGTGCAGCGAGTCGTGCTCAACCGCCCAGACCGCGGAGGCCTGCAGAGCCTTGAAAGGTTTCGGTGCCGTCGAGGTGACTCGGAAGCCGAGCGGTGTAACGTGATAGAGGAAGCAAGGGCTCGAATGGAGGGGCTCATGCAGAGCAGCTGACACCCACATCAACTACGCACATTTGTTGTTCGGTCATTTAAATCATTATTGTTTAGTCATTTAAATCACTAGCTTGCACGAATTTAGCTAATGTGGTAACTATTGACTAATAGGAGATGAAAGAATACAAGTACGGGTGAGCTTGATTTAACATTGTCAATCAAAGAATAGATTTGGTGGGGTAAATAAAAAATTAGAAGATATTTGTTTGAGCAAACTACGTTTATGTAAGTTGGTTTAATTTGTTTGTGAGAATTCCATTTTTATGGAATTTTTCGCTTCCAGAAACTCGTAAAAAATCGTAACAAAAAAAGGTGATTGAAGATAGGTTTTAACATTGAACTCATTTTAAATATAGAGTGCAACCAAATTCGAGTAGAATGAAACACTCATATAAAATTAAACATCCAATTTATTAAAATTTGTCAATTACTAAAATACATGACTAAGCTAGCAAAGGCAATCTCAAAATAAAATATTTTCAAAAATGTACAAAACGACTTGACCAGGCGTTGCGTATTGGTATTTTCCTCTCGACTCGCACTCTCATAATGAGTCGATATATGTTCAGCATCTGCAGAACGAATAAACGCGTAAACAAAAGCAAGGTACTACATAACACGAAAAATTCTTGTCTGACCCACGAGAACAACCACAAAAAAGCTTGTTCGATTCAGGGAAACGGCACTTATAACATTATACATAGAAACTTTTCATGAAATATGACTTTTATTTACTACAACCGACCAATTACACACAGAAACTTCTTGGAGTATACCAGATCCATCAGTTGTTATGCTGAATTGATACTCTACGGAGTGTATAAGATATTTACAGCAAAACTTACACAAATTGGACTAATACATTAAGAGACACAATGTACATCGTGTAGGACTTGAAGCTACGCCACATGGCTTCCGGCAGTTAGAGAAGGGGGCTCTTCGCTAGGAGACCGCAGAGGTGGTGTCGCATGGCGGAGAAGACGTCCGAGAAAGGACCTTGTTTACGTCGCAGCAGGAGAACCGCCAAAAGCCTGCGCTCTTCGGAAGCCTAACGAGACGAAAACATGGCTCGGATTGGATCAGAGAAATGCCGTCTAGGTGCCTGGCTGTGAAATAGGAGGGCGACACTTCCAGGCAAGTACAACACCCAAGTTCCTGAGAGGCCTTTTTCAAAATTACAACTGGAGTAACGCAATGGAAAAGTTTCTTCCGCTAGAAAATGTAAACAGGATTGAGATTAACTATAGTTTTCAGTAAATTTTGCCTATCATTCGAGGCATGAAAACTGCAACAGCACGGCAATTAATTGAATAAACATACAATAAAAATTAACTAGAAAATAAGTCCCACTTTGAAAGCACATCACTTCTCAAAAATGAAGAAATATTAATACGAGAGAGAGGTATATCAAAATATGAATACGTACATCAAAACTTACTCTAACCACTGGAGACGTACATTACGCTGCTTTTACTTTGCACCATCAGCGTTGACGCCGCTACGAATATATTCGGCAACACATCTCTACAATATGTATGTAAAAAAGTTGTAGAGAATTTTTTGTCCCAGACATTTATGATTCCAACGAGCTCAGAACTCTGGGTTGAACCGTCTTTTCCACGAAGGCACCGTAAAATGAACCTTTTCTTGACGCTCGTTTGCGGCTGTTGCGGGTTCCCATCCCATTCCTACGCCGGAACTGGGACTGCGGCTGACCGTTGTGCGGGAGTGGGAATGGCGGTACTGTGGCTTAGACGAGTGTAGTGTTAGGACCGTCGTGCGGGAGTGGGAATGGTGGTACTGTGGCTTAGATGACTGTAGTGCGGGAGTGGGAATGGTGGTACTGTGGCTTAGATGACTGTAGTGCGGGAGTGGGAATGGTGGTACTGTGGCTTAGACGAGTGTAGTGTTTAAGACCGTCGTGCGGGAGTGGGAATGGTGGTACTGTGGCTTAGACGAGTGTAGTGTTTAGGACCGTCGTGCGGGAGTGGGAATGGTGGTACTGAGGCTTAGACGAGTGTAGTGTTTAGGACCGTCGTGCGGGAGTGGGAATGGTGGTACTGTGGCTTAGACGAATGTAGTGTTTAGGACCGTCGTGCGGGAGTGTGAATGGTGGTACTGTGGCTTAGACGAATGTAGTGTTTAGGACCGTCGTACGGGAGTGAGAATGGTGGTACTGTGGCTTAGACGAGTGTAGTGTTTAGGACCGTCGTACGGGAGTGAGAATGGTGATACTGTGGCTTAGACGAGTGTAGTGTTTACGACCGTCGTGCGGGAGTGGGAATAGTGACACTGTGGTAAGAATGGAGGTTCAGTATTTGGGACCATTACTCTAAAGTAGAGCATGGTGGTATTCTGGTTGGAATGGCCGTCCAGCCAGTGGGGCAGTTGAGTAGGAGTGGAAATGGAAGTAGGGCGAAAGAAAACAGGGAATGGTGGTGTTGTGGTCCCTCAATTACCGGAGCCATCTGTGGGATTCGGGCTTTTGAACGGAGCGGACAGGTGTGAGGGCGGAAGCGGAGACGTGAGAACGCATAACGAGAGGCAGAACAGGGGTAGGGGAGGAGAGTAAGGGAAGCCCTACATCAATAGAACACATTGAAATAGAGTTCGCAATGAGTTCAGAGCTCTTCAAAATTTTTGCAGTTAGATTTGTTATTGCATTCAAGCCGGTTAATGAATGTGAAGACAAATTATGTACAAAACAGGTATAACCGAGAAAAAAGTTCCCAATATTAGAAGCAAATTTTAAAGTAAACAAGTAAAGCGAACTAAAAATCGTAGAATGCTAAAGAATTGACACTTGAGTTATGCTATTCCGACGTCGCAAAGGGTATCCTGGGCGCATTCTATTCCATTAGTAAATACATCACTAACCTCTAATAACTAACGTTACCATGAACAAAAGGGCCCATTTATTTTAGCCATGTTTTCTCATTTAATTCCTAAATACAGTAGTTGTTCACCAAACTCAACACGCAAGTTAGGTTCACGCACTCAGCGCAGCTGTGATCCCGTTGTTGCTGAGAAAGAAAGCCAAAACACGCACTCGGTGCCACAGCTCAGCGCAACGTCAAGCCTGCAGAATATGAAGGCCTTCAGTATGGAATGTTGAGAATTTAGACGGCCCAAAAAAGCCCGGTGTGCAAATAAAGTACACAACGGAACAGGTTTGCAGCCCTGACGCCGCGCCGGCTTTTGGGCATTACGTATGTACAGTGCATGCTTATGTTCGTCGTTCCTAAAGCGTTAAGGTCTCTGCAACGAAGTCCTGTTTGTTGATCCAGCGCACATTAAATCAGCAATCTAGACGTTGATAGGTTGAGGCATTAAAAGTTTGCACTACATCAACGAACTTTTGACAAAAATATGTAGTAATTGGACTTACGAGACGTGAAAACGGGATTGTAAATTTCTATCGTCGAATATGCTGGAAATATCAGCATTTATTGGAAGAATTAAGCTCTGTAAAATTTCGTAGGCAAAATTCTATTGATTGTGCAATAAATATTTATTGGATACTGTAAGACATTCAGCAAATTGGTAGCCGCTCACTGAACGCATTAGCAAGTGATTACTAAGCAAATTTATCGCTGCCACGCAAAAAATTCAAACCGATGAAATCTAGCTTTCCAAAATACTTACTTTACTTCCACTAAGTATTGTTCATAAATTACTTATTTAATTACACGATAGATACTAAGATATTCGATTTACTCACCTTTATTGATTAACAACTGCACGATAATCCAAAGAATACGAACACTTTGCAATCACGGTAAAGAGCACAACCACTTGATAGCTGTTTTTACCAAAACTTGCAGGGCTATCATACTTTTCAGCAAGCACTTGGTTGTTTCCAGAGGATAGCAGCACTGTCAAATGTCACAGCCCTAACCTGATTGTGGGACACGCGCGGAATACCTCACTACACTCTAGACCTTGAGTGACTGTTGTGGTTGTAGTAGCCAGACCTGCGCTTCGCTCCTTTAGTTTCAACCACGGCGACCTCAAAGTACTCAGGAAAGCTCGCTGATTGGCTGAGACTGGGAAGAGGTGGGTTGCCGCACGCTCCCTTACTTTTTCTTCTTTAACGTAGAAAAAGAATAAGCATGAGTATTTAATTCCAAAAAAACTCATTTGTACATTTTATGTATTTTTCTCGCAGCCTCTTATGAATCTTGCAAAATGCTTTTCGACATTATGGTTTATTAGGGGAAAACACATCTATATGGCAACTACTGACGTCAGACTTCCTGCTAACTTCATTGGTCAGTGTACTGTCACATATTCCATGACGTATCCAATTTCTGCAAATCAATGACAACATTCTCATGAACATAACTTTTATCCTATTCCTGGTAGCGCACAATCTCTTTGGAAATTTTGCGTCATCAATTAGACATCATAGCGCAAGAAAATAAACGTGAAACATTTACCCTAGAAAGAGACTAAACGCTAGGTGTAAACTGACAGACTTCTTGACTAATTAAAAAAAATGTGAATTCATATTTGTTTAAGATTTTCTCACATCTGGAATGAAGCGTGACTATGAATTGATACGCTAAGGGAAAGCATAATTTTTTTAAGTAAAAGAGCTGGATTAGATGGCAAGTGGTGATCGCAAGTCATATGGTTGTATTCCACGATTCTACGGCGGTTGATCGCTCTGAATGTGAATTGAAACGACACTAATTTATAGGATAAGGCTGTACGTTGGCAAGATGTTCAAGAAATTAAAATATTGAAAACATACCTAAGGAGCGCAGCCGCAGTTCTAAGTTACTCTTAAAATTTTTGTGCCTCAGCAGCAGCGATAGACGACATACATAGCTGATTTGGTGCTCTAAATTGTCATTCTTTCTTGATTAAGACATGTAAAAATTTTTAACGTGAACAACTATCACAAGTGTACACAGTTGCAGATTCAGAGGGAAAAGGGGGACCAACAGGGCCTCGGCTCCCCTAGACAGGACAAGAAGGGGGTCAAGCTATATTTCGGGCCCCCTCCCCCAGACATGGAGTCCCTTCAGTCCATTTGTTCAAGTGTGTTCATAGTTAGAATGTCACTACCAGGCATTTTTTGGATTGCATGAACTTTTATCTATTGTAAATCGTGATATTGTAGCATTTTGAATTTTTTTGATCCAACAGACTTAAAAAAAAAGTCTTATTAGCGGTTGCTGGTGTTGAATTAATTCGAAGTAAGCACATTTATTTATGGATGTTAGATAAATTTCATATTTTAACTTTCGGCTTAACAAAGTCAGTGCGTGCAATTAGGTTGCTAAATATTTCTATGATGATTCATTTCATTTCACTTGTTTTATTTTATTTTATTTTTTCAATTTACATTATTTCAATTATTATAACCCCTCACAAATTAGCTAACAAATATTTTATGTACATCGCAGTTTTAAATTATAAAAAATTCGTGTAATGAAACTTGAGTTATTAGCTTCATTTTTAATTAGAATGCAGTTTTCCTGTATATTTGTAGAGAGAGTCTCCATTGAAATTTATTACGTTGCTCTGCTGCCTCGCTCACGTTAGGGTATCGATATAAAATGATGCCATTTTAGTTCCAGAAATTTATCACGTTGCTCTGCGGCAGCACGCACATTAGGGTATTGAGATGAAGTGATGTTGTTCCAGTTCCAGAAATTTATCACGTTGCTCTGCGGCAGCACTCACATTAGGGTATTGAGATGAAGCGATGTCGTTCTAGTTCCAGAAATTTATCCCGTTGCTCTGCTACCTTACTCACGTTAGGGTATCGTGACAAAGTACGAGATGACAATGTAATTCCAAAAGTGGCGGGTCCTGGAACTTGGCCAGGAGACGCTCGTAGCCGAAACTTCTCAGAAATATTAGAGCTCTGTCGATCGATGCCAGCGCATGGACCTTCTCGGTAAAGCTGGACAAATTGGAACATCCCGCGTCCTTAAAAACTTGCTGGGTGGGACCAGCCCGTGTCCTAGACTAGGCCTTGCCAAGACTGCATACTTGCCAAGGCTGCTTTTACTCTCGGTCGCTATCTGCCCGGTGCCGGTTTTCCAGAATCGGTGTCAAGTACGTCGTTGAGAAACTGGCCAGTGGCCGACCCTGATGAATTAAATGATCTTATGTGATGAATTATGCAGGCACGACATCGTTTGGTGAATGCTTTACTGTGAGAACTGTGGGGTAAGATTTCTAAAACAATTAGGCCCGGCACGAAACATTCTTGTAAATGAGAACTTGTAGTGACCTTCGGGGCTTGGATGAAAGTTTTTTTTATTTATTAACTTGACTTTTAATATCACAGTACTATTCGTTATCGTAAATTGACAAAATTTATTTAATCTTCTCGAAAAATTGTTCTTTTGACTTCGTAAACTATTTTTATTTTATCACATCTTGTTAAAATAATATCCGAACATCAAAATTAGACGCGAGAGTGATACTAGAACAGCGTCTTCTTATTGTTTTGGTTGTTGAAAAAGCATTCTAACTCTGTGAAAATTAGCAAACTATGGTAAAAAACATTGTGCTCGAAAGCAAATTAGGGTAAATTTCAGGCTTGTTATCATTTATGCCTCATAATTAAGACTTTATTTAATTGACAAACAAAACGGAAAAAAATCCTGCAAATGTAATGCCAAATAATTATCCAATTCCTCTTCAACGTTCAATTCCGTAACTTTCTGTGATCACAAATATGACTGAAACAATTCATTCGAATTTCACTAGTAACAGGAATGCCCACCTTCGATTACCCGACCATTAGCCTGCTATAGATTTTATGGAAAACACCAAGCTCGGGTAATGCACTATAGGCTACTTCACGAATAAAATTAAACTCTCCCTATTCTTCAGAGTGGACTACCACCGTTGATTGCATCAGCCAGCGACGCAATCTTTCTTTGTATCCAGTTTTACAGCTTCTCGCTCTCTCGGCACGTGCGATACGACGGCCTTGCCCGCACATCCGCCAGAATGCGCGGGTCTGAGATGTCGTCAGCGTTACTCACACCTTCTAGGAAATACCTGAGTGATCACTGACATCTTAACGGACGGAGGTGACTATTTTTGTGTGCATATAGCACCTGTTGTGCAACGCCTGAGGCCCGCTGGCCACAACAGGATGGCACTGCTTTTGTGGAGTGCGATAGAGTGAAGCTTTATTATAAGAGGTGCGCGTTGTCTCGCGGAATCCACTAAATCACTAGCTGTAAGCCTAATTTGAGTAATGTTAGTTCTTATTGAATGTTTCAGTATATTTAGGTTTTCCTATTAGAGCTGACTTTTATTAATAAGTACACATTTTGATAATGTGGAATGCGTATTTTTGTTTCTCACATCTTACGATAATTTGAGAATGTAGCTCTTTTCAACTTCTAGCTTTCCATCAAAATTTACATTTACGAGTATATGCGTTGCTGTCGAACGGTTTGATCATTGTTGCAAAATTTTATCCTATTCTATTGAATTGTTATCTAACTGTTCTGGTGTGACGTCATTCGGAGTCAAACTTTCTCTCCAGGAGCTTCAATGAATTTTCAATCGATTTCAAAATGTATGATTGAAATTTTTCTTGCTTTACTGCAGAGTGCAAATCTCAATCACGTGGGAAATCTTCCTCATCCAATTTATGTTATGCACACGCGCCTTATTAATAAGTCTCGCACAAGATGTACAATTTTCAAATCGAGTTCAAGGCGAGTCTGAAGAGGAACAGATTGCGTGCTGTCCTGAAGGCTCCTCCGCTTGATCAGAGAGTAGCTCTAGGCTGCTTCGAGGACTCTCCAAAATGATTAAATTTGAGCTCACTTCAATATCTTTCTCTCGCAGCCTAAAAATCGCACAAAATATTCGTTTTGTTGTCGAACAATTTTGAAGCGCTCTGCCACAAAATTCAGCTTCTCTTCCCTGCAGGCAGCAGGTAATGAAAATTCTTCGGTTCAATCTTTCAGACCGGAATTTTCAGCCACGTGTATTTTCTTTTCGATGATCTGTTGCAGAGTGACAAGGAAACTAAAAAAATCCCCTAACTCTCGAAAGAGCTATGCTGAATTTTCTAACCGTCTCTTAGGAAAAAGCAAAAGATTTGTAGGTACAGCTTTCTTTAATGGTCACCAGGGTACTAAAATCTTCGAATGTTTTCAATCCCGGTTCTGGTTCAGTAAGTCAATATTGATGTAGTTCTTTTCAGAAATAAAAATCCAACAACCTATTCACTGATAAAATTGGTTTCAGTCTCCTCTCACTACATTCGAGTATTTATAGTTGAAGCAGGCAACGTCTCACAAGTTTCCATAATCCTTAGGTTTTCCTTGATTTGTTCCTTTTGTACTGGACTTGGATAATCCAGGACTCAGGCCCGAGCTGAGAGCTACAAAAAGAATCACAAAACATCGAGCCCGTTCTTCCGATTGGGATTGGGAATTAGTTTCGCTCAGACTCCAATTTTGTTGCACTCGAAGAATTGGTGAGCCCAGTTTTCAGGTGATCGACTCGAGGCTCCTAACTTGTCGTCACGGATTGATGGTCGACAATGGAAGCTTCCGTCCATTTCCTGAGTAATGTTTGAAAACTTTGTGGATCTGGTAAATAATGCATGGACAAAGGAAAATGTGGCAGAGTTGCATGTACCAAATGTACGGCAGGCACATGAAATATAACCGTTTTCATTTCTAAAGATGTAGGCAATACACGTACAAGATACACTTTAAAGCTATAGGTGAATGTAAAAATGTTTGTTTAGTTGTTCCTCCCAGTTTCTTTTTTTGCAGCTGCTCCAAGGTAATAATTAAAGTTCTTGCACAACACAATTACAAAAACTTCAACCGTTTAAAGTATTTCCCTTACATTGTTTTAGAATACCTTTTATACGTTGTTGTGCTGGCTTCTAGATCACCCTCAGAGGGGCTATAGATTACGTTGCTTACGACTGTGAGCTTACGTGTACAGGGTACGTGGCTTATGAACTTTTTATCAAGTCATATCGTTCACACAACAGGGTTTTATATCGTCTCTTATGTGCAGATTACAGCTCATCGTCTACTGTTGTAATGACTTTCATGATCGGATAAGTGTATCTTCAACCATTACTATTGCAAGGTTACCTGTACATTCATCGCGCAGCAAAAAATCACTGCAGGTAATTGATCATTAAAAACATCACCAATACTTTACATCACTGTAGGCCTACGTGTATTAAATTTCCCCAGATACCTGCATCTGCGGTCCAACGCACCACCGCTGTAGCTGCTTAAGAGTAAATTCGCTTGTTGTTTTATGAGTACAGATCCCTTAAATACACGGCATGGAACTTGGGCAGGAACCAAGGACTGCTCTTTTAGTTGTCTTCGGTAGGAACCGAAGAATGGTCATTTGGCTCATTCCTGTCGCAATATTCTATTCTATTGTAAATAAAGCCAATTCGTTCGTCTTCATCACGATTCAATATACAATGGACAGAACATTGCTTACATCGGTTCTTGAAGTTCATTGTAAACAAAATGCACTCTTTTGTCTTCATCCTGATTCAATATACAGAATATTGCTCACATCGGTTCTTGAAATTCGTCTTCATGTTTGTGCCAAGTCATCGCGTGTGAGTGCAAGATCAGTCAAACCTTCTAACGAATCAGTTGAGTCTCTGCAAAATCAGTGGAGTCTTCAAAAGAAATGCAAGAGCCGTGATGGTCCTCGAAAAACCTCTTTCATTTATTGCTTAATGGAATTACTTTGCATTCTTCTGGGTGACTTTTGCATGAGACACATCTTTCATTTCTAAGCATTTTTTCATCGCTTTTTTCATTTCCGTGGTCGTTAAATTCTCTGTAAGTTTTGTAGAGTAGTTTTTTCTTACGTTTCCTGAGGTTGAGCGAAAGAGAAAATATAGAACAGAAGATGAATTAAGGCTTTTAAACACCGTTAGTATTAAACGTAAACACCTGTTACGCTCGACCCTAATAAAAAGGTATACCACTGTAAAATAGATATAAGGAATACAAATTAATCGAGAGTCAGGCAATAAAATTTAAGTATGTGCGTGGTGTAAACTTCCATCGCAGTTAAAGGCACATAAAACTTAATCAAAAACTTACGCGCTGCATAGCACGGTTACTGAAAGTCAGTGCTATTAATCACAATGACCTAAACATCGGTAGCTCATTCCCCACAGACTCCTTTCCCTGTTGATCAAACCGAGTACTGATGCTTACGTTTAACAGCTTAGAATTAGGATACTAATGTTTCCCTTACATGAATTAGGGAGATTAGCTTCAGTGCAAAGATCTTTTCTTCAGTAAAAACTGTCGCGTACCAAATATTAATTGCTTTACCAAAACCAACTACGTATATTGCTGTGCTCTTGTGCTACGTACAATCTAATCAAATTAATTTTGAAAATTTTTCAAAGACTATTTCAGATGTTTTTTAGCATATGCGTTTAAAACAGAATAATTGTTTTAAAAAATTCTAGTCGAGCTAAAATTTTCAGGGTGCTGTATTATGCTGAGCGGTTTCTAACTTCGTCACATGTTTCTGTCGTACGAGAAAAAGTGACGTGAAAAACTGCTTAATTACTTATAGCTACGTAACTATTGCACTTCTCATACTGATCGAATTGAAAAAGTTACACGAACTTGCAGTCTCTTAAATATGTACACTCGCGGTTTAAGGTCAGTGAAACTTTTTAACAGGTCCTCTTATTCTTTTTTAATTCAATCAGATTTTCTCCGAATTCCTAGCGACCGACATGTGTGGAAGAAGTCCCCATACTCATTCTTAAATAGCATAAATGCATTGACTAGGCCCGATTTATAGCTAAGAAACTGAATATACCAGGCGATGATTGAGAGTGGATCTTGAAAGATTTGTGCTCATTCACGAACTGTGTCTTGACTGACTGTCTTGACTGACTGTCTTGACTGACTGTCTTGACTGACTGTGTCTTGACGGTGTCTCGATTGCCTGCGCCCGACGGCAGCGAGCAGCAGTCATACTTGGAAATGTTCCCAAATAGAAAGAAGTGAAGAGGCTTCAACTCCGACTCGGAGGTATGGATTCTGTAATGAGATTGATCTTCTGGGTTGTTTCTAAACTACCATTTTGTTTCTGAACTAACAGGTTATTTTTGAAGAAACATTTTGTTGCCCATTATCACTTGGAAAAAGAAATGATGTAAGGTTATCAGTTGATTCAGACGAGCCAGCAAAGTTTTTAGGGGAATTAGTTGAGAAATTCCTTTTTGTTTCTTAAACATAAGAAGCCGAGGTAACGAGGAGTTAGCCTCATACCTACGGTGTATCCCTATATAATCAGTCATGTTGAGTGGCGTCATACGATGAGCCCCAATAAATCGATTTCATTATAAAGTATCAGAAATGAAATATCTTAGGTACACTCATTAAAGAGTAAATTTGCAGAGTGTGCGCTAAACTCATACGTATATTGGTATTGCAATATGCACGGCAGTACAATTTTTCCCGGCATTAGAAACCGAGGGTACCTGTGCAACATTTAATCATAAAAGACGAAAGAACTGTATTACAGATAGCACAGTAAATGAGTGCTGAGTCTTGTATTCAAGTTTTTGATTAAATTCTATGCGTCCTTAATTGCGATGGAAGTCTACTCTATGAACATACTTCAATTTTGTTGCCTGACCTTCAATTAATTTTTGTTCTTTATGTTAGTTTTACAGGGGTTTACCTATTTATGGATAGTTTTGAGAGTAGCAATTGCTTACGTAAAATACAAGCGATGTTCGAATATCTTGATTCATCTCGACCTCAGGAAATCTACGAAAACACTACTCTGGAAAAGTAATCGTTTCTATCCTGCCCCCTCAACAAGCACCTCAGTACTGGCCTCGACACATGCTTCATAACCCCGTACCACTCTGGACACACACCTCAAAACCCCGTACCACCCTGGACACTCACCTCAAAACCTCGTACCACCCAGGACACTCGCCTCAAAACCTCGTACCACCCTGGACACACCTCTCAAAACCTCGTTCCACCCTGGACACTCGCCTCAAAACCTCGTTCCACCCTGGACACTCACCTCAAAACCTCGTACCACCCTGGACACTCGCCTCAAAACCTCGTCCCATCCTGGACACAGGTCTCAAAACCTCATACAAAACAACTTACGCCTAAGTTTGGCGTCAGCTCTGACCAGCCACTCGCGCCAGCCTCAGGCGCTCGAAGCCGCTCAGGACCTGACGGGCCTGCCTGGTGCAGAAGCCCGCAAGAAGCAACAGAAGCTGCGTTTACCTTTCTCCTCAATCACGACTCTTTTCTGTGCGCTTACGTTGATAGAATTCATAGACTTCAAGTGGGTCCCAACGGAATATCTTCGTTTACTTTTTTTCGAATCGTTTCTCAGAGGTAGTTTGTAAATTATTATTTCTAGGTTGCAATATTTCTGTCAAAAAATGTAGCTGATATTAAGTATACTTCCTGCTACAGTTTATGGTACAGTGTGTAGAAACTCGGTTTATCTTTAGTTATGTATGAGGACACTTCGAAATGCTGAAGCTACTCGATGATATGGATTCAATTTAACATACTTTGCGATAGTGCTCTTCATTTCAATAGAAAGATACTAATCTTATTGTATATAATTTCATAAGAAGAATTGCAACATATTCGATAAAAACTTTCTCACTCATTACTGAACACTTTTCCGTACAAGAAAGCGAGATGGTGTCAATGCTCTGTGCTTTGGTCACTTGTGGTCGGGGATGGTCTGCTTCTCCACACAGTCCTATGAGCCCTTTTACTCTTATTCCTTACGCAGGAGACCGTGTTTGGACTAAGCTGAAAGTCTTCGACGAATTTCAACCACTGTGCACAAAACTGCATCAGAAAATCTTGCCTATTCTGTGACAATGGAAAGCTGTGCAGTTGTGGAAAAATTCAAGACGAACATGAACTGCTAGACGCGATACACCCACGGGGCGGCTACACCATACGAACCTGCTAAACTATACTCCGTCAAATGAAAAAGATTTCAATTGAAGCCAAAGTTGAGGTGCAATGTTAGAAGCTTTTGTTTTGAAAGCTCACAGGATTAACCTTTGCTGGCCATCTGACATTTTGGTACATCGAAAAGGGTTGTTCGTGTGGACGGTTGCCCTTGATTTTGAATTATATAGAATTTATGAAACGCATGTTAAACATATACTCGCAAAATTGAACCTAAAATGTGGAGAACGCTTTGGTTTTGCTGATACTTGTAAATACAGTTTTTTTGTTCGTTCTTGCCGATCAATTTGAATGACACAAACGGTGATATAACCAGAGTTTAAACACGTGAGTACAAATACCACGCAGCTCCGGTGAGCAATTTGAGTAAACTAAAAAAAGTATAGTAAAAAAAATTTTGTTGTCAGGTTATTCTAAGGGTTTTATCGATATTTTACCGTCACTTCGTTGATCTTTTTTTTTCCCATGGGCGTACAGATGAAAATATTCAACATTACAAATTATCGACCACCTTGTATGGCTAACTCACGAGGCAAACATTTTGTACTTGTTGCACTTGTAAATAATAAAAAACTGTTCAGAGCTACAAAATCGATAATTCTCGAGCCTTAAAGAAGATTTTGTGGCAGAACCCTAGCGATAGTTTGTCGTTATATTCTACAAAGCATAAAATTCACAAGAGCAGCTGTTCAGTTGCAGTAAACATCTCAGGTTCCACATTACTTTCGAGATATCGCTGCGTAAAAGGATAACCATTTCCTCAATTTATTATTTGAATGCTGACTGATAGATCTTCGAGCTCAGCTTCCAAATAAGTTTTTCCCCAAGAAGTTTCTGGAAATTTTTGTAGCCATTACTAAGGTTCTGCAGTTAAAAAACACGGGAAAAGATGGTTTTAATACAAAAAGAATCAGATCCTTTTCTGCCAGAAAGAGAATCAGATCCTTCCACAGCGGTTGAAAGCCACGAACATAGGCGTCTGGTTAGAGCCTTGTTCTTTAACCTGTTGCCAGATCCTTGTTTTTAATTTCCGCAGTATAAATTTGTTTTTAATTTTTTAAAGCAATAAAATTGCGTTTTTAGCGATTTGGTTGCAGGTAGGGGGCTTAAATTAAAATTTTTCTGACAGTAAAATCATTATTCAGAGGGAATAGAAAAGCCAAAAACAAATCTATTACTCGTATCAAACTTAGCATAAACAGGCTTTCAATCGACAATTTTTTTATTTTATTTAAGTGATATTCTAGTGAAACAGCAGCAGACTCGAAAAGAAGACATAAAAAATCAAGTATTGCTCGCTGTGAACGAAGAAAGCCAATTGAAAGAAGTCTCTCGCAGCCAACATGACTTTATTATCCTTTACATTGTTAGCCCAAAGGAGACGTCACTCACGTAATGACAGCATCAATCCTTATTATGCCGACAAAGCCCTTAACAAAACAACCTGATTCTACACTGCTTGATGATGATATACAGGCTTGAATATTTTCCTAACTCTGTGCAACTCAATAAACTATGAAATTTTTGAATTTGTTTTCCTGCTATGTTTTTAACTTGAACATTCAGAACTGTAAATGTAACTGCACGCACTTATGAGTGAGGACTTTTTCTTCACAGAATGATGTCCTGATTTCGTCGATAGGAGTTGGCAATTTGCATTTGCAGGAGGTGGTATGCCCGGACGGCTGGATTTTGCCTTTCAGTTCAGATGAAAGGCATCTTTAGAAACGCATGAACGCTCTTAGTTTTCCATGGTCAGGATACCATGATCGACTTCATTACGTCTGCTCATCATCGAGAAAAATCTCTACGCCCTTTACACAGTTTTTCTCGTTCACCTTAGGATTATTTGGGCTGACAGATTGCGCCTTATGTTCGTTTTTTAGGTTGCTTGGCCATCCATCTCCGTCTTCTATACAATCGCTCGGCCAACCACATGACGCGTTTTATAACTTGTTCTATTCTTATGCCCTTCCCATTGTTTGCTGTATTCAACTTATCACCAATTCGTCATTCGAAAAGTTGTTAAGCAAACCGCACCTCATCACGTGCTAACTCAGTCGTTCTTAATTTATAATACCGTATCTTTCATTAGTATGTGCAGTCGTTTGGACATCCTTTTTACTCCTCTGTAGATTTCGAGTTGTTCGGTTTACTGTGGAGCTGAATCCTTTCATTCATCCATGCGACTATTCTCCCGTGTGCACAACCCAACTTGTCAATCAGTGGCACGTGCGACCTTCCTATGGACTCCTTTTCCTATTTATGGTCCCGGAAAATGAGATCTGAGGCGGAGGTTGCGAGGCCTGACCAGGTATCTACTCAATGACGGGCGACCAATATGGCGAGCTCTAAGCCGAGCTCTGACAAATGCCACCAGAGTGATACAAGGCTCATCTTTAACAGGCTTACTCGAACATCGGAAATTTGTCGGTGGATGAAAATTACAATTTCTTGAAATTTCGAGATGATGCTGAGCTTAAGGCGTGATAAATTCCTGAAAAACATCACTTTTCATCCTGTTGAAGCTATTCGAAATGACTTGCCAGGGCTTTGGAAACAAGTCTGCAATGAATTTGCAGTTGGGAGAAGATGTAAGATTTGAATCTTAATTGTCAGAATGTGAGTCTCAGAGCATCGGTAGGCATTTCTGATCATCGAGCCAGACGTACTCTGCCAAGTTACTCAAATTTCTCATATTACTCGTGATTTAACAATGCTAAAAGACATGAAACGAGTATCGACAGAAGCTCCACAGATTAAGATCTTACACAGAGGCCTACGGAGAGCTCATGCTTTGCAAATATTTGATATTTCATACATATTTTAACTCAAGTCAAATAAATATGTAATAATATTATGCTCGGGGCTGCACCATCAATCAATAACATGAATTCTACAAAAGTGCGTCGTTGTACCCGAACGCACCTGATCCTGCCATGACACAGAACATTAAGTACAAAGTTAATTCAGAAAAGTGTTCATATTCTGCAACACTAGCCCTGTAGTGCACAATACATTGGCTTCGTGTCGCTAAAGGCAGTATGAATGATCATTAATTTCAATTAGGGCCTCGAGACCAAGTCTTGTTGTCACCGACCATTCACGAGCCCAGCGCCTAGATGCTATCTTGGTCTGCTTAATTTACCTCGCAGTCAGGCCCGGTAAAAATGGCATATGGGCACTCCGACCCTCCGTGACATAGCTACACCTGCACAGACCCAGACGAACCTTCGCTTTTGCGTGCCCACTCTGAAAGAGCTTAGCGAAGAGACTCTGAACATCAAATTCAGAAGTTCTTGTGTCGGTTTACCAGCGTATTGGTGTAAATTAAACACAGTATGACACCGAAAAACGGAAACTTTTGAAAAACCAGAATGTAAATAGAAAAAAAATCGACAATATAATTGCATTGACGTGAACCACCACAATTTTCTATTTAAGTGTCGGTAAATTATCAATGTTTGAAAATTACGTCCGGTAGATGGCGTCCTCTACGTATGGATGCATTCTTCCAATCTTCTCTGGATGTTTCTCATTGATTGCTTCAACATCTCAGCAGGGATACCACGAATTTCGTTTTGAATTCTTTGTTTCAATTCGTCCAGTGTTCTCTGCCAAGTGGCGCAGACCCGACACTTAAGGTAGCCACACAAGAAAAAATCACAAATGGACAAATCCGGTGATCGTGGGGACCAGGACATGTCGCTACCAGGGAATGTTGCAGCTATCGATAAGGAACCTCCAGAGCCGATTGGAAGTATGCATACGTAAAGGGGGACGCCATCTACAGGACATAATTTTCCAATATTGATAATTGGGATCACTGTCTCTCGAAGGGCAAGTTGTACTGGTTCAATTGCTGTAAATAATTTTTTTGTTTACTTTTTCTATTTTTATTGGGTTTTTGAAAAGTTCTCGTTTTCCTGTGTCACCTTGTGGTATTTCAACGGGAATATGCTTACTGAAAGTTTCAAAATGGAGACATGTTATCCACGATCCTATAGGAAATATGAACAGTATATGTGCCGTATAGCAAAAGTGTTGACGTGAAGCACAAAATGGGCTTCGAAATAAGGCCCACTCAAAACCACTGAAAACCTTGAAAGTGAAGCACGGCCTCAATTTTGAGGCACTTCTTGAGCGATGTAAAATTATATTATGTAAAAAGGAAAACTCACATTCCACGCACCAAATTATTCAAAATGGTCTTATATTTGAAACTGTGAAATCTAATGACCATATGGTGTATCCATGTGTTACTAAATTTTGATTCTAACAAGATGCCTGATCCTCAACGAGGCCACAGGTACCCTAACTAGATCCTGAGAAATAGTTCAGTATTAAATATTTGACCCGGTACCTGGCAACTATGTTCATACATCGGCAGAAAACTCCACCTTGAGAATTTAGTCTGAGAAGTACAGTCACAGCAGTTTAATTTTACCGAAGTATTTTGTTAGAAATTTCATTCAGAACCCTAACTCATTTCAGTGTTGTTAGATTCTGTAGCGAATCATGTATTGTAAATGAAAAGCCACACGTGACATTCAGAATGGATATACAGCCGGAAATTTCAGCAAGATTTCTAACTGAACTTTTAGTTGAGACTGCAAAGGCTCAGTTGGCAAGCACCAGCTGAGGTACATACATCAGCACCAGCTGACAAAGCTGGCCTAGGTACCAGCTGACGAAGCTGGCTAAGACGCCAGCGCAGGTTTCTCGCCCAAGAGGCCTCGCGTCAACAAAGGACAATGGAAAAAATACAAAAAACAACGTGCTCTGGAATTTCATTCTCGCATGAGACTACGGCGGGTGGAGTCTTCCTGTTGCTCGCAGACAAGAAAGTAGTTTTGACTGCCACGCACTGAGATTAGGTTGGCTTAGTATGTTTAGGCGTTTTCACATTTTCTTGACTCAATTCAAAAATAAGTATAAACATGAACAATAAATCACTCTCCAATTAAGATGAAGATACTAAAACCCCTTTGCCTCTCTACGCACGTGGTGGTAGAATATGCATCAACGAACACGAAAACTCGTTGGCCGAGTCGAAATTTCTGGTGCATAAATCAAAGCGAGATACAACAACCGGGAAGCACACGATCATGGCAGAGGTAGTTATCGATAATTATGATCATGACTTAAGGAGAGATGAAAGGACGTTCCAGTGCCTCCCCTCTCCGTCTTCAATAATCAAAATTACGCTCAAGGCGGTAGGCCGCCACCTTTAGGAACTTGAGGAAATATTCATCTGCGTTCGAGTCGTTTGACTGTCAAAAACTAATTGCAATATCATGTTGCCGCAGGTCGGAATAAGTAATACAGCAAAATTAGGAATACTGATACCTCAATTCAGTAGACTCTTGCTTAGTGCTACGTCTGGGATACAACAGCGTTACATTAAGCCCGAGTTTGGAGTTCTTGAATAGTCGCATTATTACGTCATATAGTCAGTCGCATTAATACTTCGTATATTCAGTAGCATTATACGTCATATATTCAGTCGCATTAATACGTCATATATTCAGTAGCTTTATACGTCATATATTGTCGCATTAATACGTCATATAGTCAGTCTCATTAATACGCCTTATATTCAGTAGCATTATACGTCATATATTCAGTCGCATTAATACGTCGTATAGTCAGTCGCATTAATACGTCATATAGTCAGTCGCATTAATACGTCATATAGTCAGTCGCATTAGTACGTTATATAGTCGATGTGTGTATGGGAATCAGAATAAGAGAAAATCTCAATTTATTTCTGTCGAAATTTTCCTTCAAGGTATGATAGCCGCTTGGAAGCTTAGGAAACGATCGACTACTTTCTAAATATTAAGTACAATTTTCATGTTGGGAAGTGAATACTTTCAGCACAAAAGTTCAGGAAATTAATTATTCATTTTTGTTTATTCAGTATGACTGAGGACAATTAGTCAATGTTTCTTTTATTATTCTTGGAAATTTCGCTTGCAGTAAATTCCGCGTCATTTTGACCCTCCTGATCGTCATGAATTTCAACGGTGATGACGTCTGCCTATCCGAAAGATTCAGTAGAGTAGCCCTGGGTCACAGCCAACCAATCGAGACGTACAAACGGGTTTCGGTTATTGTTTCCCTATTGAGGAAATTTTACGATTCAGACAGTATCCGATTTATTCCAAAACACCCACGTTTATTCTTTTGAATGTATTTGTAATACTTTTTAATTCAAATGAGCACACACAGCTTCTCGAGTTGATTAAATGTCATCACTTCATAACCTACCTTCGAGTATGACACCAATTTTTAATTTTGGTTTAATCGAAAATGAAATTCACTAAAAATAACTGCGTTTTTTCGATCATCTGCATCATTAAAACTTATTGCATTAAAACTTCAGAACACAGAAAGCAGCTTCAGACATGGTCTGTGAAGCTATTTCTGGACCAGGGTGAATTCTTAGAGCTTCCGAGACTTATACATATGGAGTGAAAATTGATTACTAACTTTACAAGAATGACATCCTTGAAGGCATTCTTAGGCCATAGTGTTACCGGGGATGCAATCAGTAATTCTTTTAGCACGAATCTATAAGTGCACTTATTGTAAATATTCTTTGTTCTGTAAATATATATGCATCTTATTCACTTTGATAAGATTTTGACAAATGTATCATTCTTTTCAGTCAATGAGTAAAGATTAGGTTTTCCAGTCCTCACCCTATTACTAGGCATCTTTAAAATAAATATAAATTAAGTAGCATACTAGACCTCAAG
>VOMN01027795.1:0-23145 GCA_014899125.1 Orchestia grillus | reverse complement strand
ATGAAAATAATTATTATATTAAGAGAAGTTTTAGACTTCATTCATTAGTATCCCACCGGAGTTCAAACTCAGTATAGTTTTGTCCGAGTGGATTAGTACCTCAGCAGAGTTTTGTCCCAGTAGATTAGTACCTCAGTGAAGTTTTGTCTCAGTAGATTAGCGTCTCAGCAGAGTTTTATCTCAGTGGAGCTTTATCTCATTGGAATTTTATCTCAGTGGAGCTTTACCTCAGTGGAATTTTATGGCAATGGTGTTTTATCTCATTGGGTTCGTGTCTTAATGGATTTATACACCAGGCGATTCTTGTTTCTTCAAATTTCAACGATACGCTTGCCCCTTTACCGAGAAGATCTTACTGTAATGGTAAGTAAATGATACCCGAAAGAGCACCGATCAGGTTCACGCGCGGCAAGTAATAAATGGGAGCCAAAATAATGCAATAACGTGACTCTGATAAGCGCGTAAATACGTGGGACGCACAATTGCCCTATG
Source organism: Orchestia grillus (assembly GCA_014899125.1). NCBI lineage: Eukaryota > Metazoa > Arthropoda > Malacostraca > Amphipoda > Talitridae > Orchestia > Orchestia grillus. The sequence goes on along the minus strand of VOMN01027795.1, from coordinate 22,653 downwards.
CTCTGGTTTTTATCGAGGAGGGAGCGCGAGGGTGTTAAGCTTTGACAGCTATTGCCTTCCTCAACGGGAGCGCACGTAAGAGGCAATACATTGTCGACACCGGCCTAAGCAAGCAGGCTAAAACCATTTTTCACCATCTCACTACAAAATATGGCGGAAAAATCCCGTTCTCGCGCAACAATTTGTCGACCAGGTCACCTTTGACCAGCCATCAACTGCAGCGGGAATGTGGCTGAGCTCAAAGCTGAAAAATTTCGAAGAATTTTGATCGAAACGGTCCCTAAAGATGCATCCCGTACGAGTCACTAACAACCGCTTCACAATTCAAATATTCCACGTCATGAAACACAAAATTATTCTTTCCCCATAACTATTGAAAATTACAGAATTACGAAAAAGTTCTTTTTACCTTACCATATAATTAGCTCTCTAATGGCAGCATTTTTGGACAATCTTTTTTATGTACAGATCAGATTACTGGAATGAGTGCGTTGAGACTTTTAATATAAAATAAATTAAGGTATTTTCTCCGCAATAGTTTATTTCTTTGTCTTTTGGATATCCTAAGAATATCATCTCCATATCAGTTTTCGGTTCCCTATTTTGAAAGTTGTGATGAGGAAGTGGACCACTGCAGGGCTGCTTAACTGGTCACATGAGAAGGCATCACATATGTGAAACCTTCATTCCCAATCTTCACTTAACAATTTCCAGATTTTTTTCTAAAGGCCCCAAACAGATGTGCAATAAAATAACAACTGTCGGATTTAAAGTTGGTATTCTTGAAATGGTATATGAAATGTTCACTTTCAGTATAATTAGCTCCAACTTTGAATTATGAGAGATGCCAGTGAGAGTGTGAGTGTTGAAAACACGCATGAGCAATGCACAGTGCAGTACTATCCAACGCAAAGTCTGGGCTGAAAACAAAAATAAAGATACAGTAGCTAAAAAATTGTGCATCTAACAAAATTACATATTGATGGACACCAATGTCGATCAAACAGAAAAAAATTTGCTACTATATCTTGTTTTATAGACAAAATAACTACTGTTAGTAGCGGCTGAACAGTAAAAGTTGTAATGAGTAACTATTGAAGTTCATGAAAACAATCATACATATTTTATTCACGTTTGCTTTATTATTGATTGCACTCGTCCTTCAACAAAAGCCAAAGCAATGCTGTGGTTGGAAAATCAAATCATTTCTAAAAGAAGAGTTTGTATACGTCCGGGGCCACCATCCAAGCTGTACATATGGAAAGAGAATTTCGATTCGGAGCGTTACGGTTAACAGTGAGATTTTGTCTGTAACTAATTTACCATTTTTTGTTCAATTTTGTTGTGCTATTTCTGTGCTACAAGTACGAAGAATATTTAATTTTTAGTATCAAAACGTAGTACAATTTTGAACTAATGTTTGGAAAACATATATTTTTCATGACGGCAACACACGTTAATAATAATTTTTATCGAAAATCTAAATTCTTTCAATTTATGGATGGTGCTCGGGGTAAATTCTAACTTCAACTTTGGGATCACGTGGAAATTCACTACATAAGTAGTTGCACTAGGATAAAAAATACAGCATTTTCCATCATGTTTTGTTATATTGATCTCCTCGTACATCAGTGCAAGTATATACGAAGCCCGGGTATCAAGATGGTAGTGCAAAATCTACTTGAGAAAGGTGTTCAACTGTGTTGACCATACTATTTTCCGGGGAAAATTTTAAGCAATAGTATTAGAGGTCCTTGTTACTAGCTCCTAAAATCTTATTTGTGAAATAGGGAACAATATGTCGCTATTAATTATTTCACGCCCTTTTGCAAAACAGTCGCCCCCGGGGTTCCTCAGGGGTCAGTTTTAGGTCCTGTGTTATTCAACATATTAGGTTGTCTCACATGAAATATCGCTCTTGAAAATAAAAGAAAATAGCAGTCGTAAGGTTTTTATTTTAATCAAAATATGATCCTTCCTCTTCCATGACCTTCGCCCAACGTTTTCCACAGCGTATATTCCATCTTCAAAGAACTTGTCATCTTTTCCACGAATAAACTGTTCAAATGCTTTAATTATTTAAGACAGTTTTATAGCGGATAAAAAGTTAAAAATACTTAACAAATGATAATCATTGGGAGAGATATCAAGAAAATAGGGAGGATGTGGCAAAATTTCGTAATTTAGACTTAGCAACTTGTCGACCGTAGCTCAAGAGGTATGAGGTCGTGCATCACCGAGAATCAAAATTGGTCCATCTCTATTCATTAGTCTTGGATGCTTCATCCTAATTTTTCATACATGCTATCAATGTCTCGTCAATAAGACGCCGCTGTTACAACATCGCCTTGTTGCAAAAATGAAACATGATTGATTCCCTCTACAAACCTTAAAATAGCGGCTATTAAATTTTTTGTGCGCAATATGTGGTTTTGGATAGTGTTTAGGCAACTCTTCTGCGTCTAACCACTGCCCAGTTATTTTGTTGTTAACGAAGAATATCCATTTCTTATCACCTTTAATGATTCGATTACAATATGGTTATCTTTCGAATCGAATAGTTGATAAAGAAAATTACTCTAAGGTAACATTTCATTGAGATGGCAACCTAATATTAATTCAACGATATTTCAGCAAGCAAAATGCAGGGTTTTATTGAAAATATAGTCGTTTCCGTCTCAAAAGGCACTTTTGTAAAGGCTTGTACAGCAACAAGTGAGATCACGGAAGCACTATCCATATGGCTACAGAAAACAAACTTGTTGCTCATACAAATAAGACGAAGCTTATGCCTTTTACCCTAAGACCTATTCCTTCGTTAACAGATACACATTTCGATGGTACTATTCTTCAATGGGTGAATTTTATTAAACACCTTGGAATGCTAATCGACCATAAACTTTCCTTTGTTAAACACATTGATCTCGCGTGTGAATAGCTCAGCAGGGCCAATGGTGTTTTATACGCACTGAAGGGCATCCTGCCGCTTCAATCCTGGAGGACAATTTTGTATTCGCTTGCGTACTCGAAGCTGGCATCATCCATTATAATTTGAGGTGATATAATTATAACACACACCACCCCAAGCCTTATATAATAAAATTTTGCGTTTGATGCTCAACAAAAGAAATGATATCGACAAGAATTCACTCATCGGACATTACCAGTTAAATAAATAAATGAAAGTTTTGAAGTTTGAGGATGCTTTCAGAGCTTAACTTATAAATATAACGCATAGAACACATTATCAGGGTTAGCATCTTTTTATTTCGACTTTTGCTCCTCTAACTCCCACCCATACGAGTGTAAAAAAGTTTCCCAGTTTAAATTTTCCGCTTGTGCGATTGGACTTTACATAAAAAAACATAGCCCATTCTTTTCATGTTCTATATCGGAAAAAAATGTGGCACATTTTTTAAAATTTGAAATTTCTTGAACATTAAGAGTCAATTTTTGCTGTAGTAACTTTTGTACATAGTAGTTACGGCTCCTTATCATTGGGTGTAAAAATTTCATACGATTCTAATGGGTTGAAAAAAGATTTGAGCAGATCCAATTTAATAATGAAAAATAAGTGGCCAATAATGTAGGACAATAGACAAAAAATGCATCTAATAGAGCGTATGCACACGTATATTGCAGCTCATCTTATCTTCTGAATTGATGCAAAGAAGAACAAGTTCCTTACTTACGTTTGTGAGCATTGCTCTTTCTTGCACCGTGACAAGTCTCACAGAAATATGTGTTATGAAGGAAGTAAATACACTGAATATACGACATAATAGGTATAGAAAAACGGCTCAAAATTTCAAGCATTCTGAAAGTCTCATCAGAAGGACAATAAAGTAGTACAATGACACCGGACCAGCCATCGTTCCTTAATGTGGTAGAAAACATCCCCACAAGAAAGCTCTCGAAATCAGCATCTGTTATTTCTCGAGAAGTTAATGTCTTCGTCGACATGAATGTATCAAGAAAAAGCGTAAGTAGATGTTAAATGCAATAAGCTTGTTAGAATGATCACGTTTTAAAATACTTCTCATTAGCAAGAAGAATAAAAGATCTACGAGTAAGATAGGCCTTTGCCAGTAGACACGTCTTGTAGAACCGTAATCGGTGTTCAATGTGTTTTCAATGATGAAAACAAATCTAATTTATTTGGCTCTGATGGGAAAATATTTGTAGAGAGACATAAGTGTGAAAATTAGCCAGTAAATGAACAAAAAAACTAAGAATGGTTGTGGCAGTGCCATGGTATTTGAAAAGTCTTCCAGTCATAGAACGACACTTTTTTTCCGCTTGAATGCGAGAGAAAATGTAGAAATATATAAGAATCTGCTTCAAGACCACGTGATTCCAATAATTTAAAGCTCAAAGACTATAAGCCCCATTTTCATGCAAGATAATGCTTCATACCATAAGCTAAGTCTGTCATGGAATATCTAAAAGGGCAAAATTTGAAAGTTATAAATTGAGAGTCCAAACCTGAATCCGATTGATAACCCTTGGAATACTTTGGGAACTCTTGTAATTCTCAGGAATTCAACAAACACCGAAGATTTGGGGCTCAAACTCCAAGATAAATGGTGAAAAATTCCTCCAACAGAATGGATTCAACTCACAGAATCTTACAGCAAGAGGTGCTCTGCTGTGAAAGAGAATAAGGGCCTATTCACTAGGTATTAAATTTGTTGTTTTTGCTTGTGTAATTTTCAAATGGTATAATGCATTCAAGTAATTTTTTGTACTTTTTGTTCCACATTTATGGTAACTTATTTTTCATTACCAAAATTTATTTGCTCAAATATTTTCTTCAATCCATTGGAAACAAATGAAATTTAAACCCAACTTTGCCCTCCGGGGGCATAGGATAGGCCATAGGCAATAGGGTTAAGTTAGTTAGGTCTATCTATCCTATGTTATGGGGACTGGCATCCGCAGGTGGACAATGTTAGGTCACCTCAACTTTAGCTAGACCTTTGGGGACTTCTATCTTTCGTGCCTACTTTGTCTCATTACGTTTTCAAGCTTTCTTCGCTGATGATTCTTTACATTTTCTTCTTCTTCCTTCTTACCTTGCTATTTCTATGCGCAGGGGAACTTGTGTGGGAACATACCTCGTGCGTAGGTTCGATCGTTCTCCAAAGCCGATACTAAATGGTCCTTTCTCTTTCCGTGCGAGATAGTCTGAGTTACTGAAGCACAGCCTTACCACTACTACTATGCACAATAATATAAGGAACCATAAATACTATGCATAAAATTTTCAGCTAAAACTTGCTCGCTGTATTCAAGAAATTTCAAAATTCTATAAACCTAACACATTTATGGACGGCAGTGCACAAAGTATTTTAATTGGTCTTCCCGATTTTTTTAAAAACGCTCTTGTCCACACCTTTGCCGAAGAAAAAATCTAGAGATTTCATTCTTAATGTAGTATTAATCTTACCGTGTAGCTTATTGTTTTTATTTTAGAATTTGGGTCCGCAATTAATTGCGCAGAAGTTGCTAGTAGCTTATATGCTTCATAGTAGGCACTCCTGACTTATATTTTGAATGGGCAACGCTGTAAACCTGCTGTGCAATAAATATGTAGAGATGTTACGATGTATTTTGAGTATGAGAACAGCTCGTAATAATGTTATGTTAATCAGAAGCTTTGATCTACTATGTCTCAGAAAACTTCAAATTGACGTAAATTTAATTGGATTTAATTTACTCAATTTAAAATGAATAATATTTTCGTTAGCACATTTAAGCGATACATGACGCAAATATTAAATTGCAATTTGAACCTTTTTATTGTCCAACTTTAGCTTGCTCGTCGAAACATCTAATTAACGTGTGAGTCAAATGCACGCGCCGTCACCCTTTCTGTTTCCATGTTAAATATTTCTATCTGCGATAGCTCCATAAACAGGTAACAGAATGCGTACTAGTTTAATATTATAAATAGAATTAGCTCAGCGTAGGTTTCTTTCGAACATTAAAGATTTATAATTACATTTGAAAAAATCACCACTGCCGAAGGATCGTTCATTTGCTATCAACATTCTAAGGCTTAAGAATTCGATGTAGTTAAAACATCCTAAAACTGCGAGGAGCTGATATTTTTTTCAGCCGCTGGAGCAAAGCGTTACATCTTTATCGAGCTCATTCGTAGCACTGGCAGAACCATTTAGAAGCTGGGGCTTCAGTAACATCTGCGGGATCAGTCGGCTATTTTCATTAAATGTAAATGAGAGTATCGGCTCGATTCCTAACAGCAAAATATAAAAGGAGCCTGCAAGACGACAGTTTCCAAAGCTCCAAAAGAGGGGACGCCGGGAAACAAGAAATTTGCATACACCTAACAGCACAGCGTTGCGAACAATCGCTCAAATTCTTCTTCAAGGAGAAAATGTGTACTGAAAAGGTTAAGAGATGAATTTTCCCCCTAAAGCCGTGCACTACACGAAATGCTCAGCATTTTGGACATCACTTTGAAAGAACGCGCCCTCGGGGAGCACCTCTGGTACCGACGCTTCAGGAAACTAAATCGCTCGGACATCAATTCGCAATTTATATTCTATTCACAATCGAAGGTGTTGCTTACGGGTATTTTCTCGAGTTACATTTTAGAGTAGATTCTCTGCTGAAAAACACATTCATACGAACAAGTCAGTTAATTTACTCGCAATTTTGTGGGTTAATTTTTACTGCAAGTTTTTTAACGTAAGTTCACATAAAAGACATTCAAGTTTGTTCTCTTCTCAAAAATGCATTAGGTGCCGGTTAGTAAAACAAATGGCAAAATTTGAGTAAGAAGAAATCAACTGAACCCACTTGAATTAGCTTCTGTAATTAAACGTAGAAGCTAACTCTAAAAGTCCGAGAGAACCTAATAAAGATCGAAGGAGTGCGCTTCTGCGTCTCTCCTTTCATAATCAGTGGTATGATTTTTCAACATCTGTGGCTTCTTGGGTGAAGGGAGTTGATATTATTCATAATTTTCATAAATTGTCATCTTAAAAATCGCTTTGAATGTTATGTGTTTACACGTGTCCGAAAGCTTGAATTTAAACAATGGTATAAGTAAATTTTGCGTACACTTTTGTATAGTGCTAGTTTCGACTCACCCTTTATTTTTAAAGGGTGATCAGCAGCCCTTTAAAGAATTAGCTCACCCTTTGAATTTTCTCGACTCCAAAGAAAATTTATCTTTTCTTGCACCATTAAACTAGTCGTTCATTTCATTTAAATAGAATAATGTTTTAAAAACTACAGAAGCAAACAATTTTCTCCTTATTTTTCGAAAGGAGCCGTTCGTGAAAAACGGATTTTAAAAAATTTCAGTTTAAGGTCCAGGTTTTCACCGAGAACAATCCCGACACAAAACTGCACATATTTTGAACAACGCTTTATTCACGCTCGAAGCGGGAATTCTGTGACTGTAGCAACGTTAGGCTTTACATATATAAGAATAAATTACGTTGCGGCAGCTTATTCTACGTTTGCGCTCTGGTCCATTCAATCTTCCACACAATGTTAGTTTATTTTTCGTTTTCTACAACTGCACATCGCTCTTTCTGTCTTTTTGAAGTCAAAAATTATCTGACTGGGCTTCATGTTGCACAATCCTCATTGGCTTGTGTCCGAGCAGTGCAGGACGCAATTTGGACGACATTGCTCCCAATTCATCCCCGGACTATGTGACATCTTTTTTTGCTCAAATCGAAATCACATATTTGGGCAATCCATTTATAATTCTGATGGATAGATTGAAGCCAAAATGTAACTATGCATACTCATAGTACTGAGAAAATTGAGCGGTAAAAATTGAGTCATATTTTCTCTCAAGAAAGTAAATTTCTATCATTTCTATCCAAGCTTATGTCATGTTCTCGGGTGCAATTTTGCGCTCTTAAATTTCGGATTTTGATTTAAAGTATTCCAAAAATTGAATTCGGTCTTCATTTAAATTGGAAAAATATATATGTGAACAAATGAAATGGTTCGTCAAGGACAAATGATGGGAAAACCAGCAACCCGCGGTGTACTAGTCGAGAAAATATACGTGGTCCAGAAAATGTGTTCGAGTTCAGACACCACACAACCTCCAAAAGTCTGTCTCACCAAGACTTTCAATAGGCACCATGCAGTTACCTACAACATGGAGGCGCATCAACTCGTAGTGAAATATGATTTTGCTTGCATAGACATCTGTATCAAAAGAATACATCTTTATGAAGCTTCAAGATATGATGGTTTTATCCCATGAAGTTTCCCAACGGTGCACACACGTATCAAGACGAGGTACAGCAACGAGCAGGACTTCGTTGCTGAAATGAAGCGAATTTTGGAAGACAATATCCGAGCGCACCGGAGGTTGACGGCGGCAAGAGGCCTCTTGAAGCTCATGTTCGGTCTGATCGCCTCTCTGGGCGAAATACTTTCTCAGAAATGCTGAATTTTTGGTAAGAAATGTTGGAGTCGAAAAAAAAGCTGGTGGAGTGTTAGACAAGATGAGGTTCCAGCCTCTTTTCTATCTTGAGCCCATGGAAATCCTTATTTGAGCCTGCTGAAAACGTTTGAAATTTCCAAATCTTATTTGTACATTTTTCAAAATTTGCAAGTATAAATAATTCAGCGGCGAAATTTGTAAATTAATTGAATACATACGTCAAGAGAAAACGTACGAGTTTCAATGAGGAATAGAACGGTAGCAGACGGGTATTATCGGTGAAAATGTTGACATGCAGCTTTGGTTGGGCGGCCAAGACAAATTTCCTCTTTGAGTGTTTATCACGCATATCATACAAAATTTAGAAAGTAAACGTATTCCTTCAATTCTTAGTCAAAACGGATTGAAATTTCCAAATCATAATTCCTGAAGGGGCTCTACTCTTCCAAACTTGATAGTGTGCAATATCCCGGAAAGAGTATGAAAATGTAATTTGTGTATTCCACATTTTGTGTTCAAATATCATATTGCATATTTTCGACAAATTGCAAGTTTGAAGAAAAATAAACACTGCATACTGAATACTCTGTTATGCACAACCTAAAAAACCTAAGTAGCAATGAGCTAACAGATAATACGCAAGTCGTTTCGCTGACACGCACTGAACTATAGAACATCAAGGTTTTTTCCCGAACAACTTTCGTCAAATAGGAGTTTGGGTTTAACAGCAAGTATGAAGTTGTGCCCTGATCAACGAATGAGGAGTTGCTCCAACTGGTGATCTCCACAGTGAATTGTGAGTCACAAAAAGATGATTACCAGAATTTAGGTAGGTATTTTAAATCTTTTTTCTTGGTAAACTGTTTTTCATGCATGAAATAATTAGGGAGACGAGAGACATGCCATATTTTTAAATTGACAGCTTATGATAAAAAAGAAATTTACACATCATTCTCTTCGCGCACTACTCGTCGCTATATGTTAATGAATATTTCTACACTTCCCTCGCTTTTGCCGTGAGTTACCTCTTTTACGCCGACTAGTTGTCCTGAATGACAGCGGAGGCTTAAAACTTGGGTGTTAGCGGCAACAAAGTGTGTCCACAAAGTCCTCCTGGTGAGCGGTCACGGCGCGCCTGGAGCTCCCGTCATTACCTGTGTACGCAGAAGAGCTTAGCGGCAGCGCGCTGTTAGTCTCGATCTTTACTCGCCTCTCCCTCCCCCTCCGCGCGAGAACGAACGTTGGTGTGCCCTAAATTCTGCACCTAAGAGCACCGTGTCTCATACCCGCCAGGAGCTGCTCAGGGCATCTGTTAAACTTTATCTCTTTACTTGGCGAGCTCTTTAATTTTATGGAGCTTCGATATGGCGATAGAGCGGCAGATTGTTCTTGTTTTATGGGCTTGCAACTTGGGCAGCTGCCATCGCTAGACCTTTTTCGCTGGAGGTCCTAGAGAAAAAATCTTCCCTATGTTTTTTCCGTCGACGAACAGCATTTCTTTCGTTATAGACAGAAAATTTGACTCCAACGCCACCTAACACTAAAAAATTTTGCATACCCGGGAATTTGCGTAGTCATTTCTAGTAACTCGGATACTCTCGAGTGTCCAACAATCTGCATAACAAAACATCAAACTCTATTGAATCCTTTGGCCACGAAGATTTTAACTAGGAACTCGATTGTGACAACTGAGATTTTGCCTAAGAGAATTCAGCCTCTTAGAGAACATTTTTCCCTCACAATTCCCCAAAGATTAATTCCATGCTTAACAATCATGACTCAATTTTTTTAATTGAAGCTCGATTCAATAAAAAGCCAATAAGTACAAAAAAAAATACTTCGAAAAATGAAAAGAGTTTGTAGAAATATGACTATACTTTTTTAAATAAATTATCGTCTTCCAATTTGTATGTTTTCCTGCTTCATTTTGCTTGCATAGAAATCTGTATCAAAAGAATACATCTCAAATTTTCTGAAGTGTGGCAATACTATTAGCGTCACGGATCAATCCTGCAAACTAATGCTGCTTTTCATATTTGCCATTTATGCGTACACCTAAGATAGTCAGAAGTTACACATGGGTGTTTACCGAACTAGCTTTCAATTGTAACACACATCAAAAAATGCAGTGCAATGACCAAGCCTATGTATGTACTAGCGGTTAAATCTTTCATTCAGAACAATTGTATCCCATTATCTGATTTATAGAGTTTTCGATGTTTTAGACACCGCTGATTTGAATTCGTCCTGCATTAGGTACGGATTATACCTGCGAACATGAAAGTCCAACTAAAATAAAACTAATAAAAAAACAAAAATTCGATTACAAAAATATATCTGAGCACTAAAGGTAAAAATCACTACATAAATGCATACATACACACATGCACGCAACTCATACACGTACATGCAAACTTATACAAGCAGGCGGCAGAAATATACAATATGGTATTAATTTGATCTTTATTTAAGTGAGGTTTATGGGTGTAAATGAAATAGATTCCAACATTTGACGATCTTGTTCATTATTTGTTCTACAGAGGATTGAATAATTAGTGATTTTTCGTAGATTGCAGAAGTTCCAGCAACGTGGATATTAATTGCTGTGGATATTAATTAGAGATTAATTGCTTACTGAGACGGGGAGGTTAGTGCCCAACCAGTGGAAAATACTTGAATGTTGCAACCAGTCGGAAAAATTGATGAACTGTTGGAGTGTTATACTGCCAACATAAGGCTGTATACACCGATCGCACTAACGATCAACGATCTCTAGTATCACAACGATCACATCCGCTCTAGAGGCATTCCTCAATACGTTCCTTCCTATCAAACAACAATGCAATCTCAAGATTATTTCGGTATGAGACTCCAATATTAATTGAAGTATAGAACTTTAGGATCAAAGACAACGCTTCCCTCCTCAATCCCGCTCTCAAATTACTCATGAACAGCAATTCCGCGTACCACGTCTGTCTTGCTGCGCTCATGCATGGTGCCGGCTGGTGAACTAAATTTATTACCTAGAAAATTCCTGAACCTATTACAAATATTTGGTATTTATTATGAGCTTACAGTTTGCAAACATGTTCAATTCTATGGTGAAAAATGTCGTAGGAACTGAAAATCCAGTATGCTCTATGAGGAAATGTGGTTTTACAAGATTTTATATATCCTTGACATATCCAGCTTAAGTAATTCGTCCCGAGACCTGTACAGGTATGTTTCCTACAGACAGTAATGATCAATTTAAAACTTGACTTTTGACACGAGGACATGTAAGAAGGCTTTTTGATCGAGTCGTTCTCAATCTATAGTAAATTTGATATTAGGGTGAATTTGGGTAATGTACTGGAAAAATTTACTGGTTTCATCCTATGAGCAAAACAAAACAAACGCATCGTCTAAATATCTACAATAAACTATTGGCTCAAATGTTTGTGGATATTCATCTAGGAACCGTTTTTCTAAGCGAGCGAAAAAAGTATTTTCAATTAGATTTTCATCTTTTATCAATTTGTACATTTTATTTACGAATCACTGGAGATAAAATCATTGAATTCCGAAACGTTAGCTTTCCAGTAAAGATGTACCCTTTTATGTTGGTCTTTCTTTTTATTATAAGAGTGAGGTTTGTTAGGCACCAACCTATTAGCACTCATTAGAACTAACTGACATGTATAAAACTCAATCTTTCGTTACCTTCACACGTATTTAACCGGCGGAAAGTAGGATTATCGGTCCAGATTCTCGCTCCAGACATGAGAGGTCTCATGATCGGGGCACCAAAACGTTCCAAAAAGCAGCCTTCACTGCAGGGATAATTAGAACTCGGGCTGAGGTCATCGAGGTTCGCACCTTTGAAGATCAAAAAATAGTGAAATACACTATATGTGTGTAAAATATAGTACTATAATCAGTATTTATGCCAAACACAAATTTAGTAACTGCCACATAGATGCGAAATTCGCATTGAAGTTCGTGAAACTTTAGCTTTACTGGTGAAATCTTGAAAGAATACTCATTGAATTTCGTAAAAATTACTTTACAGTTAAATCTCATTAGTAAATAGGCGTACAGTAATAAAATGTTCACATCTACTTTTACAAAAAAAATCGGCTGTTACGATCAAAAGTGAGAACTGTGGTTACGAGATCGAATGCGAAAAGTTTATCGCTAACGAGCGTAATCAGGAATGACTTTGCACTTAATTTTTTGCTTCGAAGCTCAATTTAGACAATTTGTTTCTCGTAAAATTCTGAGCCTTAGGAATTCTGACCACGTACTTATACTTTGAATAAAATGCGTGAGTGCCATTGCCTGAAACGCAAAAGAGCTTTAAGCGGATGCTAGCAAGATAAGCGACTCACCGCACAACCAGACGTTGTCCATAGCAGTAGTGGTACCGATGGATACACGGAGACATCTACCGTCATGTACACACTGGTTTATTTTATATCTAGGGGATGGCCATGAATGGAAATCCAGGACAGTAGATAAACCTCATAATTAGGATACGATTGTGATTTCGTTTACAGTATTCGAGTAAAAAGAGACACGTTGTTACTGTGTACGCAAATCCAACTGCGTGGGAAGTGTTGTGGACGAAGAACAACGAGCCCTCCCTCTAGGTGGCTGTTACCAGCCATCTCGTGTCATGTGACCCCCGTGAGAGACGTGTAGCTATCGATGACACGTTCTGTTGTGCATCTTCAGACTTTTTCTAATGATTGGCAAACAGTAAATAGAACTACTTTCTAATCATTTAGTGACCTCTTACCAGACTTTAAATGATGAATTTTCTTATATAAAATTTTATTAAGAAATTTTTTTTTAATTCAGACCTAATGGGGCACTACCGTCGAAGTGCCACGTGTGCCAGAATGCTACTCAGGGCTCATGATTATTTAATTAGTTTCACTTCGAATGTTTAGAAATCGACGTTAACCAGTAGCATGGACAAATATCTCTCTCTGAACATTTGACCAATGAGCTTTGATTATACATTTCTGCGCTTATCCATAATTAATACCACATGTGAAAGCAATGTCCTCTTACAGTTAAATTACAAGAGATTTGTCTTACAACTGGTGTAACTGAAGGTTTCTGACACCGAAACTGTGTCGTCTCAAAACGTCTCTGATACGATGATGTCTTAAGTTCGCCCAGGCAGTTGAGTCTGACGAAACGCAGCTTTGTTCCTGATCTACTTTCGCTAGTTAATAACAATCATACGTCCGTGAATCATAACTGTCACGTTAATTACAGTGAAAATGCTAATGTGATACTGAAGTAAAGTTCTCCCTCATAGAATACGCTGTGAAATAACTTTTTCTTAAATGAACTCTTCAAGAAGCATTAACGGGAAACGTATGTTCATATTTTCGATTAATTAAAATTTTCAGAAGAGTTCGCTTAACATTGAGTACGCGAGAACTGATTTCTTTAGTGAAAAGGATTTAGTACATTCAACTTTATAACACTTGCATGGCACAACGAGCTACAGTTATGATCTTCATACTGAATTTTGTTCTTTTAAGCTTCGGTGAGCAGTTTCATTATTAAAAAGCAATGGTATCTTCTTATGCAAGGATGAATGTTTTGTCATATGCGCATGCATATGACACTATTCAAGCATGCTGAACAATAAAAAAATAGCTGTATACTTTTGAATTACTGATTGCAGTACTTAAAACTATTTTATTTTGATGAACACGCGTTAATGAATTCTGAGTCAAATCTCTTCCTTTTAAAATAAATTGCGCTGTCAATTGTTGTAGCTTTCTCTTTTTACCTACTTATGTGCCTTTTTTTTAAATGAAAGATAATTTCTCCAGATAGAATAATGATTCCTCGTAAAAAAATGCAATTCATTATATGATTGCAGAACCCGAACTAGATTTCAGTCTAGTAAAGTATGGATAGCTAGAGTAAAACATCCGTGACTCTCGCGTCGTTCTGGCGGTTTTTCTATCGCAATAACGTTCTCGATTTTCGCATGACATTCAGAACGATTTTTATTCTCGCTAACCCTTTTTGAAAAGATACTGTTGCCATCAATGAGTTTGACGCCTTTATGATTCACAGCGTTTAAAACTCAAACAATGGGTCAAACTCACACTAAGTGCGAGAGGCTTTCGAATAATGAAGGTGAGTTCTGTTTTCTTATGGATGATATTTTCTACTGATATGGATTGTCTTCTTTGATACCATCATTAAAACTCGACATGTATCGATTACGACAAGCTTTAAGAAAATTACAAAGCAGCGATTTTCTGTGCGTACAGATAATGGTATTCAACTGGTACGGCAAACGATGCTAATGAATGGGAAATGGAATCAAGTGAAATACTAAATTGAATGGGGTAGAACCAGGTTTTTACATAGTTTAGTTGTTTGCCTCACTTTTTCTGGAGCTGAGAAATTATGTACTCTTAGGAACATGTATGGGAAATTAAATTTCGTGCCGTCCTTTGACATTCAATGTATCTAATTAAAAGTGTAAGGTTTTTTGGAGGAATGGAGGAATAAGGCTTCGCGGGCATGCCTGAAGTTTTTTTGTAAGCCTCTTTACAATTACAGTATTTCAAAATATATAATAACTCTAAGTTATAAGTTATCGTTAAAAAACTACAGACACCACTTTCAGTTTTGATGCTGTTGCTGTTTTTATCAAACAAACAAAAATTGTTCAATAAAAGTACCTATGTAAGAGTCTTCGATGAATAGAGCACGTAAAAGTTATATTTCTTATCAGAAGCTATTGATTCATTTTTCAATTACTCAAAATTTTATTTCTTGGCATAAGTAGTGAAAACACAAAGAAAGGCGGAGCAAAACGTCACACGGGGCACACTGTGACAGCGCACAGTTTCGTTTACCGTTAATGATTTAGCTCCTACTTTTTATATCACTGCGCGCACAACGAACTGCTTTCGCTTGTGCGAGAACCACTTTCGCATTCATGGATGTAGATGATTTTGATCCTACTTTAAACATCTTTGTGCGCACAACGAACTGCTTTCGCTTGTGTGAAAAATACTTTCGCAAGCGTAGATGCAAAAAGTAGGACCGTAATCATTAGTGGAAAAAGAAACTGTGCACAGTTACTATGTGCCCGTGTAACTTTTTGCCCCGGCTTACCCTACTCGTTTTGGGGTAAATTCTGTTGCAAAAAATCAGAATATAACACGTTTTTATGCTGCTTCATATCTACTAATAGGATGCTTCAGCATAGATAGAACGTAAAAATAGTATTGATCCCATGTTGAGGTTGGTAGATATGTGAGTTGTTATCCTGCACTGTTAATTCAATATGTCGCGCATTTTTTTTTTAGATCCATTCGAGTTCGCATTATTTTCCGTGCGAATCCGTATTTTTTATCGAAATCAAGTTATTCTTGATAGGCTGCCACCACCTGAACTATTGAGGAAACTACTTTATTTTATGCAGTATGTTTTATTTATTCGGTCGAATAACGACGACAATTTGCGTTATTGAGTCAGCATGTGATTGATCTCAAATTGGCCGAGCAATATTAACGAAATATTGGAAAGCGTGGCGTTGAAGCCAAGGCATGCTGAAAATGGCGTCAATTTCTCTCTTTTAAATCTTGTTTAATCTCTCCCCTCACGATATCGGGAATTCCGGAGTTAGGAGTTTTTGAATACGCTGGCTAAGTATTCCCTATATAAAGCAGAGGTTGTGGTGCACAATTATGTTTCTATGATTTAATAAAATAAAGCTATCCGTATAGAACCAATCGTGAGGGAATTCTAACTAAGCAATAACAATGAAATCTACTAATGGAAAGAACACAAATGTCCTACACATCCTGGGCTGCTGAAAGTAAAGCTGGTTAAAACAACACGATCAGAAAGAATACACAACTCGCAAATGAGACGGTGGATGCACTGATGGGTTCACCTAAACAATGGTGGATTTTGGGCGAGAGAAAATTTTTGGGTTGTTAATATGCACATCTGTGAATTTTTGATAATGTCTCAAGTATTCGTGGACGAGAACTCCTCTAAGAGTTGCGTAGTGTAAATTTTAGAGAGTCACATCATATTGAATGCGTGGCCCATACAGAGATATAATAACGCCCGTACGCGGGAACACATCTTACACCAGAGACTCGGCCAAGAATCCCAAGATTGATATCCAAGTCTCCCGAGCTGGGCTTCACCGCTTTAGCGCTAGGGCTGAATCCGTCTCGCGCGTGTGATAAACGCGTTCGTTACTCATAATATTCATGCGAATCCTTAGCTACTCCGATTACCAGAAATCAGGCGTACTCTGTGTCCAAAGTAAAAATGAGATAAACAGAAGATTTATCTAATTAGTATTTCAAAATAATTATACTGAAGAAATCTCTTGACTTTATGCTCTATCCGCCCTCGTTCGAACTTCGTTTGTGCGAGTAGACGCTGACCCTCTCGAGTGTTCCGAAACTCCTTCCAACGGTTTTGAGCATGGACGACACAGATGTTTCCTCATCCCCTCTCCTCTCGCAGATGAATGTATAAATATGATTCTAAGGGCGGAGATATAATTAATTATCTCGTATACTTTTTTTATGCATGTGCGTCGCACGGTCACCACAAATTTTTCACTCACAATAACAAATACATTGAATAAGATAAAGGAAATAAGCACATTGTGATGTTGAATATCTTCGTAAACTGAGTCTATAAAAGTCTTTCCACTGCAGGAGTTTCCGAGATCGTGGTGGCTGTCTACCAGCACACAGCAAGGGTCCAATCAGAGCTCACCGCCGAGAAGGGAGACCGATTTGAAGTGGTTCTCAAACAGTGAGTAAGATTCATTAATTAAAACTAGCCATACAGATAAAATTTGTTTTTTATTCATGTCATAGCAAAAAAAGGTGTGTTCTCATGGTCTACTGTTTATTGAATATTCTTTACTAGACCGACACGTATTTTCAAGTGTGCACAAATCTGCAGAAGTGCAAAAGAATATGAAGAATTTTCTCTCGTGATGATTTCCAAGCACAACCTTCTGCCCTTCAAGTAACGCCACAAGTAAAATTCCATGCATTTGTGAATTTTTACTGTTGTAATATAAAGTTTAATTTAACAGCAGAAAGATTAAAAACATATTTTCAAGAGTTGTTGACATTCAGTAAAGCTCGGGTGTAATTTCTGAGCTTATAACAACTCTCACCACGCAGACATCCGCCCTTCAAATGCAGAGACTTAATTCAGCAGTAGCTATCCTAAAGAAACCTAAAATTATTCTTCCATGGTATTTGGATAAAAGTTTAAAGCGTTGAATTTCCAGTAAATTGTGTGATTTCCTCATGACCCGCGATGAATGAAGCTATCAACTTGACCTACTTAGTCAATTCTATATCAGTTTATAGGGGCAGTCACATCCGCCTTCCTTTTTAGTAATATCGTCCCCCAGCATGTATGAGTAGACTTACATACAATGGGTCAAATAAGTATTCGTAACATACCAAATAATTAACATTTTTCGCTATTAAACATGTCTCAGAAAACCTAGGAGAATTATGAGTCCTTCATAAGAAAGGGCAAGATGAAACACATAAAGTAATATTTAGTAAAAAATAATTTATTTGAAAATGGTCAATTAACAATTAAAATAAAAATATAAAAGAAGTATAGGTCGCAGAAAAGTATAGGTAACAAAGTTTTATAATCTTCGAACGACTCAATTCAGTACCACCAGCATGTTAAAAATGAACGATATTTTGTTCTTGCGTTTTCTACGAAATTTAAAAACATTCTACGTAGTCTAGAAGGGTACATTGGCCAGTCAATGAGGTTACAGATTCTGCCCAAGTAACAAGTGTCAGAATTCTCATGATGCCAAAATCCAAGGAACGCAGTATTGAACTGAGGAGTACGATTATAAAGGAACAGAAGGCTGTCACCGGTTACTGGAAAATTTGCAGGAAATTCTCTTTTTTTATTAGCACTGCCCAGGCCATAATAAAGAAACAGAAATTTTATTGTAAAACTTAATAAGAAAGCCAAAGAAAACATACTGTTTCTAAAGACTTACCAAAAAATAGAGCTTTCGAGCATTTTCTTTGCTCATCTTCTGTTGTCTGGAATAAGATCGAAATAGTACATGTTAAAAAGACATAATTATTATGTTTCTAAAGTTTTACGAGGAAGACACAGTAGCAAAAAAAAGACACATTTTAAGGCCTGCATTCTACCCGATAACGTTAAATTTCTAGTGAGAAAGTGCTATTCTGAGAGTTGAGAGATGGGCGAAGCTTATGAATTAAAATACTTCCATGGCAGTTTCAAACTTTTAGTGGTTGTTGACACTATAACTTTGAAATTCTGTGTAAGTTCGGAATGGTGTGATTCTATTGCATGATTTCGGTTACTTCTATTAAGTGGAGAAGCAACGGGATTACCAGTACGCTACAATATTCCTTTGTGTTCAGCAATGCGGGTGTGCAAATGACGCTTTGTTTCTCTGCAATAAGAGTAGTGCACTGTCCACTCGCATACCAATATACTACATTGCTTCACAGAGGAATCGGAACCCGATCTTTCACCTTGAAAATGCTCCCCATTGTAAGATTATTTCGAAATATAATTCTTGTATATAGTTGTGGATGATATGTGCTCATTACGGTATTAATTTTATGCTTGAAATCTTTGTTGACCTCGGATAATACAATGGTAATACACAGTATATGACTTTCTTTGGAACTGCTGCACGAATTTGCTCGTTGTTAAATTTAGAATTGATGATCAATTTACAACAATTCTCGATCACATGGAGGGGATATCCATTAACATTAAGATACCTTCGTAAAAAATCCAGTTCAGGAATGAAATTTGTCCAATCAGAACACAATGTAAAAGCTCTGTCTGTTAGGCCCCTGACTACGCCTTACTTGTACGCGTAAGTTATTAGACTATCAAACTTCATACTCAGCTTTTCAAACGTTGGTTTTCGGTATACTCCTGTAGAAAAATCAGCATTATCTTGCTTGTTAATACTAATATCCAAAAAAGGCAAGATACCATCTTTTTCGCATTTGTGGGTAAACTTAATTGATGAATGTTTAGATTTGAGATCATTCAAAAACCTTTCAATGTGTAATGCAACTTTACATGACTCTGCAACTGAAAATTTACGTCACTTTTCAAATCCCAATACTAGAAGGATATATAGACCCATTCCAGTAAATCTTAGAGAGATACGCAAGAATTCTTTACTCTTTGAAGAATACAAAGGTGGTTGGACACGACAATGTCAGCGTTCATGCTATAAAAAACAACTTCATCGTTACAGCACCAATGATCCGTTTGATAATCAATCTTCTATTTCCACAAACATATTTCCTGAAAAATGGAAACATTCAATAACCAAGCCATTGCATAAATCCGGTGACATTGGTATAGCATCAAATTATAGGCCAATCAGCCTATATTACACGTTCTTTCGAAAATGTTGGAAGAAGTAATAACAAATCAGCTTTTCACCCACTTAGATGAATCAAACGAAAATCAGTATGCATATAGAAAAAAAACGAGTACTCAGGTCGCCCTATTATCAGTGAAAAAATGTACAGTAATGTAGACGAAAAAATGTAACTTTCTTGCTGCTCCTTGACCTTTTAAAGGCATTCGACAGCGTTGAACACAAACGTCTTCTGCAGAAAATCTCAAACCTAGAAGTAGACATCCTATGGCTTGAGAGCTACTTATCAAATAGATCACACGCTGTCTTCTTAGAAAACACTACGTCGCCCTTAATAAATAATGATTCCGAGGTCCCTCGGTGTTCTATTTTCGGCCCATTTCTGTTTTTTGTCTTTATAAATGATTTTCCATTAATGTCACCGAATACAAAAATCTCAATATATGTGGACGACATTTAAATCGTAATACAAGTACAAGCAACAAAAGCAATCACCGAAGATCTTTTAAGTAATTTAAAATCATGGTGTGATCAAAATGGCGTCAAACTGAACGTAAGGAAAACAATGTATTATTTTCGGCTCCAAAGATACGAAGCTATCTAAACTGACTAACTTTTGGAAACGAGGTACTCACACGGTTTAATAATGTAAAAAATCTAGGCGTACGGTTCGACCGGAGCATGTTCTTTCAAATTTCATGCGGAAAAAATATGCCGTCAAATAAATGGAACCTTTATGTTTTCTCATCGCATGAAGAATATGCTAGACCAGGGAGCCAGATTATTAGCCTATTCAATCTCTCGTGTTATCACACTTTGGCTTCTGTAGTTCGGTGTGGGGAGATATTCCTGAATGTCTTCAGAAAGAGTAACAAAACTGTATGAACTTTGTAGCCTAGGTTGTTTGCTAACACATAGGCCGCGATTTCTTCCTACAGGTAAAATTTCATGTCGACAAATATCTCCGTCGTAAATGTAAAAATCAAGGATTTTGTTTTCGAAAATTTGGTTATCCTTTTTATTTTCCTTCTAATCTAAACTAGCTTATTCGAGTAATGAACACAAATTTAATGAAGACTTAAAAATTTGTATTCCTATGTGTTCGCCCTTTGGTTACGTTAGGTTAGGTTAGGTTCGATGATCGCGTGTACCACATATGGCGCACGTCGCGCTCGAAGTGTTAAGGTAATTTTAAGAAATGTCATCACGCAACTCCTCTTGTAAAGAAACTGAGCTGGGTCACGTACAGCAAAGGTTTCTCATTCGCAAAGCCCAATATATTTCCTCCTCATACCTCCCTCAACGCAGAGCAAAATTGTAAACTTTATCCCACCTATCCCTGTAGACAAAAAGAAAAACTAAAGAGATGACGTATTAGTGAGCTACTACTCATCCGAAATTGGGCAAAAAGCGCTTACAGTCTCCGGAGCCTTACTGTGGAATAATCTTCCCGCACATGTAAAAACTTCCCAGTCGCTGAAAGAGTTCATGGAAAATGTGTCTCGGTATTTCACATCTCAAAATTAACGCACATGTGTATACATATCTGTATTCATTTTCTAGCATTTTAAAATTAATTTTTGTGAGAGGTAACACTTGCACTTACTGCGTAGTAGACCATTATAAATTGCATAAAATAATCATATATCATGCGACGCACTCTGCATATTTATCCAACAGTTTGTGTGACGAATTCTTTCCATGCTTCCTGCCATGCCAATGCATGCCTCCATTATTTACACACGACCTGAGAAGAGCTAAAGTACAAGCAAACATAGATAGGAAATGAAACAATTCGTGAATTTACTTCGTTTCATAAGTACGATAAGCTTCATAAATACCGGTTCCTTCTCGATTTAATGATCCTGACTAATATTGTATAATATTTCCGTTCACGTGTTAATATTGGTAAATATTTTACGATAACGAATGGATATGTGGCAGGTTAACTTTCGATGCTCTATGCCATGTTTAGTTGATGTACACCCTAATCTTAAAAATTTGTACCGCCTCCCTTCTTATGTAAATTCTTCATGCAAATTTACGAGAAATTATAAATTTTCTGAAGTAATGCAAATAGTTCAACTTACTACGACAATAATTAAATTGATCAGTTACGCTCACATCAAGTCGATTATACATAAGCCAGTGAAGTGAAACTTAATACTATGAAATAACACTTGCATGTAAAAAGATGTATATATTTGAACACGTATCACCCACATACCTAATGCCTATCACGTGACCGTGATTTCACTCAAATTTCTCGCACACTTAACACTTAACATTTATAACCTAATATAGCTTTGAAAACTGTTTTTAGTATCATTAACTCCAAAATGTTTGCGTTATCGTATTAAACACAACAATATACCAACTCTCAAACCGCTTTATCAAAAATGATGTTTTATTTTCGTGTGAGCACCTCTCACTTTAGCTGGCTTACACACTATTCGTGTAAAGCTCTAGTGGCTATGTTATTATAGTTAATTAATGTCGTGCCAGGACTAGAGAAGGTAGAACCGTAAAATTCTTGTTTTACTGCAACTTTATTTTAGATTATCGGTTCCTCATTGCGTTTTAATTACCAATGTCTGTACTTTTTACGTTCATGGCACAAACATTTACATTTCAATTCTTTTCTGACATAGGTTGTAATAGTATCAGTACTATACAATAGCAACGTTTCTTAATACTTCGCAAGAATCAAGAAACGTAAAACTATTGCTATTTTCAGAATAAAAAGAAGCACCAAAGTTGCTATGTAAAACAT
>VOMN01027793.1:0-36076 GCA_014899125.1 Orchestia grillus | reverse complement strand
GCTGTGCGGCGAAGAGGCCGTGTGGTGGGGAGGCCGTGTGGTGGGGAGGCCGTGTGGCGGGGAGGCCGTGTGGCACACTCGTGATCCTCAGCTTGAATTCATCGTTCAGTTCCGCTTGATATGAAATGATTACTGTGCAATTACTGAAATATAAACTAAGAACGATAGTTGAGCTTGAATTTCGGTATGAATCGAACATAAGCTTGGTTTTGATCATCGGTTGAGTCATTAAAATTCGTGATTAACTAATAAGTTTTCAGAATAGAATATGATTAGACGGTAATGAGCTCCAGTTACGGTTGTACATAGTAAAACACAAATACATTAGTTTTCCAGCACTTCATTAGAGGCATTGGGGCAAGGAAGTGAACCAAGGCACACTGGGTTCCCTCAAGGCGGAAAGTTCTCATAAAACTACACTGACATCGTCACGAACTCATTCAAGATCTGCATCAGTAGATCTCGTAACTGACATATTTGATATTCATATAATGTCCAATAAATAATGAAATTCCTGAAAAGCTCATCTGAAAATATAGTATAGAATAAACAGTCACATAAGTGTTGTGTTCCAGCATGAGTCAGCCAGAGCACGAGTGCGTTGGAGCGTGTCAGCCACAGTCCCCAGTTTCTAACACAATTTCCCTCCGAGTCATTACATTTAATCAAAATTTCCAATAATTCCTGTGTTCACTCAGGCGAGCTACATGCTGTGCGCATAAGCTGTAAGCTTCTCATAATTTGTTGCATGACTGAAGCCGTTCATTAAGCTTTACCAAAAAAGGACATACTCCCCGTCAATTCCTTCTTGAAAGAGCACAAAACAGAAGTCTGAAGTCACAGAATGAAAGTTATTAGCTTATATAATAATACGTAAACTTTATCTCACTTGCAAATACTGCACTTCTCGCTGAATTTACGACGTGTACACACAGCCTCATCATTAGCGTCGGCGAGCGTCACTTGCACGTTGTAAATTCCTTCCACTGAGCTCTCCACGGAAAACAAGCAGAAAAAGGTTCTAGAGGCAAGTCCAACTTGCGACACGCAGTCAACTGTTCTTCCGATCTCTCGTAGTTACCTTCACATAAAAGACACAGAATTGGCAACGGTGGGGTCTGACATAGAAGGTGAGAGGCGAAGCGCTGGACAACTGAAGCGAAACCTAACAAAAAATTACGAAAATCTCGACGCCTGAACAGGGAAGAAAGAGGTCAGGAGCAGTCGGACGGTCGCTAGTCAAAAGGTAACGGTGCGAACAGCGGCGGCCAGAGCTAGAGATGGAGCAACAGCGGTTCTGACGATAATGTTGTTTGCAGAGCAGCAGTGTCAACCTGCACCTCGGCGTCCATCTGTCTGGTTAATGCACAGGTGACAAATGCACAGTTGAATACAATTCTGCCTCCAAAAATGAAAATAGAAGTAGTGGAAAAAGGGGTAACTAGCGCTTCAATAGCAAAGAGTTTACAGCGCCGCAAGTCTTTGCCCTCTACAAAAACGGTTCTGATAAGGTTTACTCATTGGGATCACAGTCATTGGACACGAGTGCTCTCTGAAATCAAATGCTACAAGCGTAAAAAAGGCAGCCTCAGTGACATGAAACCATTTGCTCGACGTAGGAAACGAATTTGAGCTGCTGCGGGTTCAGAGAATTTCTGTGCACTTCATGCAGTCTATATCAAGTGAGTAATTAACAGTCGTGTTTAATAAAATCAAGATAAGAAGGATTCACGCTCTCATTGATGTTAAGAGGAGTACTGTTCAATACCGTTCATAATTGTTATTCTCATTTACCTTGAGTTCTGGAACACAAGCGTTCATTGAATGTGAGTATACAGCCCCTTCCAGACTACCCTGCACATAAAGGTCAAGGTAATCGAACTTAATTTCATCACAGCCAAATTTAATACTACTCGATGACAATGATGACGCTGCTGCACCTCTCACGCAAAGCGTTCGCAACTCTCAAATTTACAACAGCTAAGCGGAGTAATCGCACCTCATACATCCAAGTGGGCTCACGATTAATATTTAGAATGCTCGCACCTCATACATCCAAGTGGGGTCACCATTAATATTTAGAACACAATCCCTCACGGGAAATCATTAGGATTCTAGAAGTAGTAGTAGTAAGGATAGCAGCGCTTCAGTAACTCAAGACTATCACGCACCGAAAGAATAGGGACCGTTTAGTATGGACTTAGGAAAACGGGGAATCTATGTATAAGGTGTGTTCCTACACAAGATCTCCTCTGCGCATAAAAACAGCAAGTTAAGAAGGATGAGGAAGAAAAGATAAAGAATAATTGGTGAAGAAGCCATAAAAACGGAAAGAAGCTAAGTGGGCACAAAAGAGAGAAGTCCCGAAGGCCTATTTATAGCTGAGGTAGCCTAACAGTGGCCCCTGGGGTCGGCAGTCCCCACAGCATAGGACAGACACACCTAACTAACCTCCCCCTATTCCCCCTGAGGGGGATAACATTAGGGATTTCTAGACGAGCCCATGGAGGCGTGTTCCACAAAATGCCCTCGTAAGATTCGAGCTCTCGATTCTATCAGCATAACAGAGTTCTGAGATTCTGAGAATAGCATTAAAAACAATTGCATCAAGAAGTATTCGGAACGGGCGTTTAAGAAGTGAACTATTTCAACGAATGTAAAAATATAACAAACATGGAAATAGAAAAAACACCGAAGTGAAGCAGAACGTGCATGCACGTAAAATATAAAGTTTTGTAAAACACAAGTACGATACGAGCAAACAAAAAATGATAAAGACAGAAATGTAAATCAAGAAGACGGAAAGAGAAACATTCAGAGGAGCCGAAAAATTATTCCAGTGGAATTAGGGAATGAAGGGTCCCACAGACATGATGGGTCCCAAAGACGGGTCCCAGAAAATACCCAATTTCTGCGCAGCAAATAGTGCACAGAGGTGACCACGCAGCCGCCATCGCGATACGAGATGAGAAGCCATGAATACAAGAAGAAAAGGAGAAACGGAAGAAAACATCGCGACACTCAACGGAATACAAAGTGCAAGAGAATGAAGTAAAATGTAAGAAGAAAAGTAAAATGCCAAGAGGAAAAATGTAAAGACTGAAAAGGAAATACTTTTGAGAATAGCACGAAAAAATAACGGATAGCAACACAAGAAGCAAAGAAACCGAACAAATAGAGAGGATGTTCTCAAACGTTGGTTTGTACTGGGATGCAGGTACACTGCTGAGCTGCTCCGACTTTAGGCCTTAGCTGCACTCTTTAGGGGACGAACTCAGGCGACTGTAGGCTAATGACGCTAGACGTGACGTGTACAGGCATAGTCAGAGTGTCGTGCACTGCAGAGAGCTGTCAAAAGAAGAGAGGACATGGAAGGGAATTGAATAACACAAAAATTACGAAAGAAAAGCACAGCAGAGGAAAATGAGAAGACATGATATTTGAGAGGTTGGAAGCAGCAGAATGAGGTATATGAGGCTTTGCAAAGGATATGAGCACCCAATAAAAACTTTTAAAAAGGAAAGGAATGAAGACGCACAAAGAAAGTAGAGAAAGCGAGTCGAGGAATAACGGAAGATGAGATGAAAGCGGGACAATGAGAAGTAGGTAAGAGACGACAAGAGGCAAGGTAGGAAGTAGTAGAGGAAACATGATACGAGGTGACAGGATGAAAAAAACAAAGCAGATAATAAGATCTACAACAAAGGAGTAGAGAAAACTTGGAGAGAAAAGCGAGGAAAAGGAAAAGGAACAAAGGTAAGAAGAGAAAAGTGATGGAAGAAAAATACAAAAACAAGAATGGCAGGATCAAGACACTGAAAAAAGAAAAACAGGAGGAGGAAAAGAGAAGAGAAAATGATGAGAAAAAGCGGAGAAATGACGAGTAAGACGACAAAAGCAGGACGGAGGGACGGGGGTGAGCAGCAAGACTACAGGAGCCAGAGGAAGGCTGGGAGGAAGGGGCGGCAGCGCAGGAGAAGCCAGGCAGGAAGGACACGCCGCGCAGTCCGTTAGAGAAGCACCAGGTGCAGCTGCTGCTGCTGGCGGTGGGACTGCTGCTGCTGCTGCTCAGCAAAGGCTGCGTGCGCCAACACGTCCGCTGGTCTTGGCTGTCGCTGAGGCGCACCGGTACGTGGCCAAAGTCGTCCTCTCAGAACAAGAGGTCCTCACCATATGTGCGTACGCGTATTTGTTTTACGACATTTGGGTGAATTCAAGTTCAGAATCGGGGGTTTCAAGTATTCAAAGCGGTTCAAAATTAGGGTTTCCCGGGATATTTTCTGACAATTCAAAATTTTCAGTTACGGATGTTCTTTGGTCATTAAAAACTGTGAGATGTAGGTACGTTTTGCAGACATCAAAAAATTCTACCTAGGGGCATTTGTCCCAGGAGTTCAAACTTGCGAGTTTCAGGGATACTTTCGAGGTATTCAGAATTGTTACTTCACATGTTCCCTGGACTCGAGAACACGTACTTCTAATACCTTGAACTGATTGTTTTTTTTAAATAAATAAAAAGGTGTACAAAAACAGGTACAAGCTACTATATCGATTCCTTGTCACGTTCAGTTTCCTAATTAGTTTGCACGTGTTCACAAACTAATAAAAGATCCATTGTACGCCTAACATCGAGCACAACCCACACGGAGGCCCGGTAGACCAGTTCGGAGTCACAGTGAGCAGCGCGTGCTGGTGCTGCGCTGTAGGTCAGCTGGGGAGGCAGCTGGTGTCGGCAAGGAATTACCTCGTGTCCTACTTCAGACCTTTAGAGAGAGAATTACAGCGGCCTTCCAAGTTTTAACTCAAAAGTTTTCTGGGAGAATAGGGAGCGTATGAGTTCTTATGAACTTGAGAGTTCTATCGAAATTTTGAAGAAGTTATTACAAAGAGGAGTAACTAGCACGCTGAAACTGAAACGTCAAAGCGACAATTAATGAGCAGAAAGTTGAGTGTTAAGGACATTGGGCTAATAAGATACAAGTGGTTACTGATTAAACAAGATAATTGCCTAACTTTTTGAAGTATCTTCAAACGAGGACACAGGATTAATATGCATAAACTCTTTTATACAGTTCAAGCAAAGCAGCTACGTAAAACGGTCACGAAATAGGCAGCGCCTCATCAAAGAAATTTAAAACTGAACAATGTCAACGGGAATCCCTTCGTGAAACACACCACTTAGTTAGGCCGGCTACATCTCCCAGAAAAAGAACAAGAACTTGGAGAGAATAGGGTTACTTCCACAACTGTACCAAAACCTGCAACCCATTTCCCCTACATACAACTAGATCCAGGCAAGCTAAAGACATCTCACTCAAACAGGGTTGGAAAGTCGGAGTTTGAATCCTCTACTAATGAAAAGAGTCGGACCATAAACCTTCCGGCTCCGCAACCCTGCGTGATCTAAGGAACACTGCACACATTTATCTTGGGTCCCTTTACACGATCAGTCAATGTCTGAAGACCCCCAAACATGGACCTCGAACGCTAACTTTGCTCTCTATTCTGGAGTTAGGTGGGAACTGTCAGTCTCTTGACTTCCTGACTCCACGATAGAGCGAAATTATGACTCCACGATAAAGAGCAAAGTTAGCATTCGATGTCCATATTTGAGCGTCTTCCGACATTGACTGATCGTGTGAAGGACCGTTAAAGTGAAACGGCGGTGACAGCCGCTTCCTGTGGATCCCCTCTCACAGGAGCACGAGAGGGCTATTTACGCTGCGCTCGTCGGAACCAAAACCTAGGGCACGTAGCGAACACATAGCGTGTTCTATATTGGGCACCGAATTAGAATTGGGAGGAACTCGTGTTTTGATGTTTGACAACAGGATTTAAATCCGTTTGTAATCACTCTCCCTTGCGATTCATGGTTTATAGATCTTTTTGTTTTCGGGATACTCGGACAAGTTGCGTGAACAGTGAACACATGAGAAACGCATTCTAATCGTGAGGACACGCCATTGGAATTCAGTGTCCTTTATGGAACACCTTGCAAGAATACTGTAACATATAATTACCAGATACATCGCTTATATCACTTTTCTCAATAAATTAACAACGCACGACTCGCCAGGTCGCGGAGCTTCATACAGCGTGTACACTAGCAGGAATTGCTTCCCTTGGTACAACTTCGAAAGAGAATCATATTATCTGCAGTCTGGTACAGAATCCACTTCTGTCTAAGCTAAACTCCATATAGATGTGAATATGGAAGGGAATTTAAGGTATATCTCACACGTTTCACAAGAGAAAACAAAATAAGTATTTTTACTCCTCAATCTCTATATGTGAACCTTAAAACAAATCAAACATTTGTTCAATAAGACTGCATTCAGTTTTGTATGAAAAACAAGCAGCAGCAGCTTCATGAAACGCACCCATTTAGTGCCACAGATCCTTATGGGGTTCACGCCAAAAATCTCTGAGTGGACCACCTAGGGCGGCCGAGTTCACCATGACCGACGTTGAAATGACACCTTATTCTCTTTACAAGGAATGCGTCCCTGTATGCATGACGCACAGCAGCTCACCACGGTCCCAATTGAGGACAGAGTGAAAGCCACAACGCTCGCTGCTGCAGACGCACGGGTAGTACAGTATTCATGCTCCATGCACTCCTCCACCCGCACGCAGCATTCATGCTCCATGCACTCCTCCACCCGCACCGTAGCATTCATGCTCCATGCACTCCTCCACCCGCACCGCAGCGAGCTATGACGAAGCGTGAAGGGGCGAAAGAGACAATCACCCCTTTCTGGAACACTGCTGCTCACGCGCTGTGACACCGAATAGAAATCGTAGTCATAATAAAATCGTGAACATCACTGCATCGACCCATTCTCAGGTAAAGTCGAGTTAATTCATCATGACCTAATCGGTGTTTCTTAACTTTTAGCCGAGCAAACTCGCCAAATGTTCGATTTCGAGTGAGTAAGCTTGAAATGAGTTCACTCGTGCTGCCTTGAAGGGCGAGTGATATGTCATGAAGTTGTAGTTAACGCTAAAAAAATATACTCGTGTATCTGGGCAAATTAATAGAGAATTTCCTAGAAAGTATTCAGTAAAAATTCATACATGTTAGGTAATATACCCACGCACGATTGTTTACTTCTATTTTTTTCTCCCACGAAAAGCCCGTATTTTAACACAAGTCTTGGCCTCGTAAATTTTGTTTAGACATCGGTGCATCTAACACCGTTATCCACACCAGAACCCACGGTTCAGTTCCCAGGGGTTGGGATAAAAACTAGTGCAGCTGAATTTCCTTCCTCATGAGCTGTTTAAGTGCAGAAGTTATTTTTAACTACAATGAGGTATTATTTCCACCTCAAACGCACCTTCAGTCGTATTTTAAGACGAAAATCAAGTTTACGCTCATACTACCGCAACAATAGTGTGTGTCGGTCGGGACCACTGCAGTAGGTAGTGCTGCTTATTCTAGTCCGCACCTCAGGTGTGCGTGAGCCTACATATTAAGCAATGTCCCCACAATTAATAGACACAATTAGAGTGAGAGCACTGTCGCATATGTGTTGATGAATAGACAAATAGCTTTATGGAGGGTTTTATCATCGAGCCTAACAAGAAAATTTGGTCACAGCACAGCAACGAAAAAAACGTACATCTAACACTATAGAAAACTGATTCAGCATTAATCACGTTTTTCTCTTTTCCTGACATTAACGTCAAAAATACACAGGGCGTTGCCGACAACAAGTCGAATTCATCATCACCGGACTTGAAATGACTCGTACACTTTACAACGAACTCGTCCATAAGCACGAGAGGACTCCTCCCCTCACGACCAAACAAACGAGCATCTCTGCCTCCTTCACGCGCCACAGCACGAGGGGCTGCTGTGGCGTACTGGCCTTCCATTCAAGAGGCTTGACCCCGGCGTGCGCAATAGCAAATTTTCACGTGGTCACGAAGTGCTTTCCTTAGGAAAGGGAAATCCAACCCAACATTCCCCACTGTACTAAGTTACAGAAGTGGGTACCAGCTCCGCAAGCGGGGGAGGCCGTCAATACTCCTGTCATTAATTAAGTACGAAGCACCAACACACCAGCATGCTGTAGCGTCAACTTGGTTGGTATCAAGTTTCTTTCTTTACAGGTGAATGATGGTAACATGTGAATAAATATGCAGGTACCCACGTCCAGAGTCACACGTTCGTTCACGGAAGGACGAGGAATGCAAAGCAGCTCTCTTCGTCGGTTCCATAACAAACACCTGAAGACAGAGCGACATGGCTGCAGTACACAACCGCCGCCGTGTTGAGCGACCGACCTTGACAGCTGACACCGTACGCGACTCGGATCACCGCCGGCACCGCCCATTAGCGACAATTCATTTATCCACTGTGAAACGTTTTGAGTTTTTCTGTTGCACATTTATTGATTTAGGTACATTTGACCAATCTGGGACGTCATTTTGCAATCCTTGCATTGTTTATTTCTAGGATATATAACCCCAATTGTAGTGTATACAGGGAAATTTACTGGGACGTATTATCTCAGTCAATTCGAATAGTTAATGACATAATCCGGGAGGCGCAGGCGTGACTTGAAGTCTTAACCAACCAGTGCCTGCCAGACACGTGAACTAGCATCACAAAATCCCTCGCGGCTCCCAACTTCACCGAAATTTGCTCACGCAATGAAGCAGGTATCATAAATCTATGGCTTGCGAGTCAGATCTCGCTCTTCCGATGACTGTGTCGGATCGCAGATATGAAACGCTGAGCTGTCATGTCATAAGTTCACGTTGAAAACTATACGGCTCTTGAAAGAAATACATTTGAACATATTCCGACTTCCATGGCTCTGCCCTCAGCATACCCAACCCCTGCTAAAGGGGTGACACGCTGGGCTCATCACACCAAATGTTCAGTCGACTGGACTTCACACGTACTGATAGTAACACAACAAACTGGCACGTCATGTATTTGTTAACTGTGATAACTATATTTCGTTAACGGATATCATTGAAGTAGAAGACCGAGATAAAGCAATTGCATTTGACACACAAACACAAAAGTAATCAAACTCTAAGTTCAAGTAAACTACACGCGTTATTGAACGTAGACTTTAATGACTCTAGTTTGGACAACATGATTGGCACATCAATTGGCCTTCTCTCGCCGCAACTCACATCGCAGCTCTCGCTCACAGCGATTCAAATCGCTCGAATGTAATAGTGCTTTGACCTGTCACTGGGACACAGGACACTGCCATACGTGACACTATGTGGCTACGCTTGACACTATGTCGCCACATTTGACATTATGAAGCCACACTTTACATCAGGTCGCCATACTTATTTTGTTGCCACACTTGACATTATCTCGCACGTCGCCACATATGGCAAACAAGCACAGCGAAATCAAGGTCTCTTTCAGACTTTCATTAGCGACGATAAAATTCCTACCATGAATTACCTATCGTAAAATTTTGAGGGTAAAATTTGGATGGTAATATTTAAATGGTGTAATTTGGATGGTAAATTTACAATGGTGAAACTTCGATGGTAAATTTTCAGTTGTAAAATTTTACCAGCGAGAGCTGTGGGTTCACATTCGAGGGATAAAGGTCAAAGCAGATCGTAAATGTAAAAACGTCAACACAGACAATAACTTGGGACTACGGTGAGATGAGAAAGCGAAGTTTCCCGAGTTTAATGTCAGCCCTCAAGTGGAAGAAACACTGCGCTACAAAGGCACCATAATTTTCCCGAATAGCACCTGAATGGTCGGTAACTAAATGCGAGTTACACGTGAGCAAATTGACGAATTTGTCAAAAATATATTTTTTTGACGAAAAATAACTTTTAGATGAGCAATAAAATGGTAGGAACATGTGAATAACTATTCAGCTCCTTACGTCCAGAGGCGCACGCCTGATCACAAGAAAACGGAGGGCGCGAAGTAGCTTCTTTTTTCATCGATTTCTAAAGGCAAGAAAATAAAAAAAACATCGAGAACTCAATTTTACTTGCTAAATGTGCATCTTAGGCAAATACCTACAAGTAGAAAATTTTCAATCTGTCTTTTCGAACTCAGACTAAAATCACAGTCACAGTTCACGTCGCAAAAAATTACTGACGTTTAGGTGCAACCGCAATAGAGATTCAAGAGCCAAACTGGCGTGTAAAATACTAAACAGTGTAACAGAGTCATTAGGAATATCGACCACCGAGATGGAGATAGAAAAGAGCACACTTATCTTTGACCTCAACTAGCACAAAAAAGAACAGAGGAAACTCTTGAGCTTGGCTCACGAGGAGCGGACGCTCTGAGCAGGCAGCAGCACAGGCGTGAGCTTCAACGAGTTTCCGGACGGCGTTGTGTACATAGAGGCAACCCTCGACCAAATTACCCTGCATCGTAAGTTCTTGACCATCAAAGGAAAACTACAATCCAATTCTCTACGTGAGGATACGTTGTACGGCGCTAGAGAGCGCACTTACTTCTGCAAAACAATGCGAATGTAACGGCAGGCTTCTCGGTGTTTGGACAAAGAAAGCTGCTTTCAAAGATCAACGGTGTTCCGTTCCACAGCTGACGACCGCAACGCGGATCAGCAAGCAGCAGGATTACACACACGCACACCACACCCGTCCTCTGCAACAGCTGCAGCTGAACTAAAATTTCTGGATACGGAACCGGGAACTGTTGCCATCAAGCATCGAGTCAGATAAGTCGTACTTACCAAGCTAGGTCAAGGCGGGTTTTACTATCTTCGTGATATTCGAGCTAAAAATTTACACAACTCCACTCACGAGTCAAGGTTCATTATTCACTCACTAAAATGTTCATTACTTACCTTGAAAGATTTCTGGTTATTGACACAGTTTCCATCAACAAAATCGCTGGTTCTGTTTGCCCCTGCACATACTACAAAGGCGTCCCTTCTGCTGTCGCCGCTGTCTACCTAGAGTGACTGATGAACTTGCAATTTAAACAAAAAACAAGTCAGAAGGATCAAGCTCATCGATAAAAACTAAATCTATCTTGAACTTCTAGCATTATAAGTTCCCCAGACAAAAATTGTTCACCTGCTACTAATACGGTGTAGGACCTCAACGAGCACAAATAATAGCGGCCATTCTGCGTAGCATTGAGTCTACAGGTGTCCTCATGCACTCATGGTCGATTTTAAAACACTCTTGCACCAACTGGCCTCGTTGTGCGGCCACAGTACGTGGACGATCTTGTCGGCGTCTAGCTTGTCATCTTAGGAGTCCCGCAAATTTTCTACTGTGTTCATGTCTGGGGACTTAGCTGCCCAATCTAAATATCAGACATATCCTGAATGACTGTTATGCCAATTAATGACCATTCTAGCACTATGCACACGGCAGCTGTCGTCCTGAAAGATAGACAAATCAACATGCCTTTCTTTATTCAGATGTTGTCCAAATGGCAAAACTTGGCTATCTCGCAGCTCAATGTAGCCATGCTGGTTCAATCTGATAGATACTTCAACTGTAGCACTAAGACCCAGAGCATGACCTCCTCCTCATTGTATCGCCCTTGCACAAAGGCTTCATGAGATCTACGATGAGTACAACGGTTGGCATCATTGCTGTAGAGACAGAATCGTGATTCATCTGACCACATGACACTTATCCACTCCTCTACAGTTCGATGTGCGTGCGCTTTGTCCCAATTTAAACAAGTGGTCTTGTGGGCAGAAGTTATCATCGGCCATCTATAAGACATTCTGCTCCATACATCCATTGTATGGAGTTCCCTACAAAGAATTCGTTCAGAAACAGTAGTAAAGCCATCATTGACGTTTCACATGTTCATTCCTAGATGCAAAGTGATTCCGGTGAACAATTTGGGACACCGGGGCAGTTTCTATGGGTTAGTTCCTATGACCATTGGAATCGAATCTAAATTAAAACTAAAATATTCTTACAATTACTCACCTGGCAAGGACCTTCTGGTATTGATCCCATCTGAAAATAGAAAATTTATTAATTTATCACATGAAGTTGTCTCATGGCTAGTTCCCAACTAAATCTGCAAGCTACACAAATTCTTACATTGCAGGTCAAACACATGGGCTGCTTAGGGCAAATTCTAACAGCACGTCAAACAAATGGGCAGCTTAGGGCAAATTCTAACAGGCTTCTTACAGCAAATTCTAACATTGCAGGGGAAACAACTGGGCTTCTTAGGGCAAAAAATGATGCAACACCCCCAAAAAAGCAACCTGGAAAAACAAATACCACTGTCAAAAGTAGATGATACCAACAATAATGAAACTTCTTATACATGCAATGCTAAGGCTGTAAGCTCTTTGGTATATTGATTAAACTGTAATGAAAATAGCTACAATTGAGTAGTTTTCTATTACACATATCCATGAAATGTACCCAATACAAAATATACAAAAAATTCACAATCTGTCTTTTTTAAGAATGCTAACAGCTGCACACAAGAACAATGACTCTAGAAATGCACAATTTTGTACAAGTTATTTTGAGCATGAAATAAAACTGTAGAGAAAAATATAAGTTTAAAGTATCTAAATATTTGAAGCAATTCCATTACATCCTTGTGAAAACAATGTAACAAATTACTCCAAGTGTGGCAGACATGCACATAATGAGCCGCAATGAACAAAATGTGTAATGTCTTACATTATGAATACAGCATACTGGCTGAGCTATGGCCCTGCAATTTCTGCACTTAGCAACACCAAGTGAGCTAAATTTGATTTAACATTAGGTAAATCAATGATATTCTAAAGCAAGATATACATTTTACTGAGACACAATGTACATGATATGTAGATGGAAAAAGTTTCATTTAGAAGTAGGAAGAATTGGAGAGAACATTATCACATATTTTGGGAGTGGACATCTTGTTAAAATTTGTGTCCCAATTGAACGTTGCAGAGTCCCTCAAATTTTAAATAGGTTTATTAATTAGGTAATTTTTCTTGTAATTCTCGATAACATAGAAGTAACTGAATATCAATATGTAAATAAAATTCATATGTGTCAACTGTACCATGAAACTTGGGCTCTTGTCAACTGTAAAAATAAATTTAGGCTACAATCAACTGTGAAACAAATGTAGGCTATGGTCAATTGTTAAACAAGTGTGGATTAATATTTAGTTTATCTTGGCCTACCATGCAAAGTGTGTTATTTATTGTACAGCCTTCACTTTGGTTTCATAGGAGTAGATTTTTTTCTGAATTCTGGAAACCTAGTTTAAAAATGCTTCCAAAAATAGAAAGAGTTATATGGAATAAATTGAAACCATTCCAACAATAATACAGGTGTGCTATGCTACATGATGCCTTGCTTTGCTATATTTCTCTCAGATGATGGGTTTTATCAATTCCACTTTTCTATATTATGATGGGGTACATTTACTTTTGCCACTGCCAAATTGAAAACATACACAGCAGGATAGAAGGAAATACAAGTTGACAGGCTTTGGATCAGATCGTACACTGCCTAACATGGCCTGTCGCAACATCATGCTCTACCAGTATTTCTGCGCTCACTTTCAAGATAGTACTTTAATATTTTGTGAATGTTTTTGTGGTGTTTTAATTCCCTTTGCCCCTACCCATCCCTACCATTACATCATTTAAGAGCCTCGGCATCATCTCCAGCAGACATTAAGCCCAAGTAGTTGCAGAAAAGTCTGAGTACGAAACTTTGATAAATGGCATGTGTATAGGAGGGAGGAAAGGAGGAAGGAGTAGGATTGCTACAGTTACCATAACAACCACTTGAAGGAGTTGCCAGCTGCAGTACCTTCACAGCCCACTAAAACAACAGTGACAATGAAACATTTCATTGATTCAATAAACATTCCTAATTCAGAATAATATGGTTTATATACATACCAATATACTTCTGAATGGAATAGAATAAGAAAATAATAATATACTGAAGACCTTTATGAGTGGATATGCAAGATTATGTGAGAAAATGCATCACCTTTTAACTCATTAATTTATAGGTTTGGGTACATAACTGTTTATAATGCAATCAGGTTTTCAGGAACCTGATCCAATCATATAACAAAGTGTATCTATACAATGTAACAATATAAACTCTACCAAAGCTAAGACCACATTTTCACTAGTTATTACAAAAATTGTTTAAAGGGTTATGTTAGGTCAAATTAATAAAACTAACTAAACCTAGCCTAACTTAGCCTATCTAACCTAACATACCCTAACCTGACTTAACATAACCAGAAGAAAGCAGAAAAGAGCAAGAAGATGCGCATAAGATCATAAAAGTAATCACTTATTACAATTAAACTAATTTTTAAACTATTTTCTCTTATGAGCTTTTTAAAAAACAAGTTTCTGGAAATTAGCGAAGAAAGAAATTCCACTGAGACTATAATTAAAGCTGTATGATGCATGGGACTTCCTGTGCAGCGTACCAAACAAAATTAAATCTTAATTTAAATTTGGGTTACCGTTGGTTAACATTTACTTTAAACTGGCATTGTGCACAGGATGTTTGGTTCATGTTACAGCCTTTATGCTAGTCATTGTAAACTGGGAGAAATTGCTTTTCCAAGTTGTGGAACTAATTTTCATGAGTTCTCAAAGTGCAGAAAAAAGTACATAGAAAGATATTTGAGGCATTTACATATAAAGACAATGTAATCATGCAAAGCCTATGAAAATTAGTCTACCAATTGGGATTTGACATTGCCTTATATCAAATCATTGAGACAAATCTATTGTACCCAATCTAAACTAATGGTACTCTAGCCTAACCTAACATACTCAAAAGGAAGCACAAAAGCAGAAGCCATGTCATATAACATAAACTCATTTTCAACAATGTTTTCATTTTGTTAAACTTTTGGAAATATATTTCTACAACTTGAAAAAAAAAACGATCCAGCAACATTAAAATGAAGGCAGCACAATGAGGAAAATGGTCTGTGTAGGCAGTGCATGGTATTAACTGACTCAAAGTAAATATTAACCCTACTGTCAACTGAATCATAAAATTTTGGTTACTCTCAACTGTTCATTAAATTTGGGTTACTACCAACTGTCAACAATAAAATCAATTATCACACTTGAAAAGAAAATCATTCAATCAAGCCACACAAAAGCACATACAAGCATGTTACTTTTATTAAAGAAGAAAAAAATATACCAACATGTTTATTTCACCCAAAAGAAGAGAAAAATTATCAACTTACAGAAGAAAATTGTTTCATACAATAGAAACTAATTTGCAGATGAAACAGCAGCAAGATGTCCCACATATAATATTATGATTCAGCTCAAATTCTCATGTCCCAGGATGCTCCATTACACCCCAGAATGAACTTCCTAGTTAGGTAGTCCAGTAATCAACAACCTTACATCTTTTAGAGATTAGCAAAAATAAAGACAAGTTGATAATTCGTCTCACATAAACTTCATTACATTAGTTCTCATACATGTTGATATTGCAATTCTAAAAAAATACATGAATATTCTTAAGGCTTTCTCACTGTTTCGTTAGGCAAAATTTTCAAACATGTAGGACACTAAATAGCAACACATTTATTTCTACAACCTTTCATTCACAAATATTTTTATTATTTATGTGAAACCCAAGCTAACCGAACGCCTAAAATTTAAGGGTGGGACAACACTAACCCATCACCATACGTGAAATTTTCCACGCTAATGCCTAGTAAACAATTCATTTTACTTGTCAGAATAAAGTCTATGTGAGACATCGTGCAACAAATTATTCTGCTCACCCTTTCAATGTTTGTCCTGCGTTACTGAGCCATATGCGTGAACCGCTGTACACAGAAGCTATTAATTGCTGCCGATTAACATCCGGAATCCGGATATGCCGCAACGAACATCTGTCAAACTTATTCGCTGACTCCGAAACACCACACTACAATGTGGTCAAACTTATAAGTGTTGTATCGTTACAGTTGAAGAAAAACCAAATGAAAAATTACGACAAAACAATTTTGTGACTTAGGACTTAGGTTTAACTAATGGAAAACATGAATCATGAATTCCCTTTATTCAAATTTTTGAATAACTGATATATAAGAATTACAGAGCTCCTTATTTGAATATAAAATGAACAAATTACCTAATAGCTGTTTAATTAGGTGCAAACGCCTTTGAAAATGCTCGAACTAGTTTGAAGTAGACCTCATAATTCATCAAAGTCAATTTTCAAATAATTTGTGTACAGTTTTTGGCATTTTTATCGTATGTGTAAGCATTAGAGCTGAAAATCCACCAAGTATTTAGCAAATAGTAAGTTATTTTTTCTATTCAGGGTATTCGGATATTATGCCGATGCACAAAGGCGGACAGGTCTAAATGTTTTCTCGGGGCCGGGATTTCAACGAGCACGTCCTGCGAATTTCAAGGTCCAATTTAACCGTAAGTGCGCACATTACTTGTTTTAGTTACAAAAATATTTACTAATCTATACCACAAATACCTAGATATTATGGAAAGTGTAAAAGTTACGCTCTTGTTTAAAAGTTTGTGTCAACGTTTTTATTAGTTTAACTACAGGTAAATTGATGTTCAAAACCGGCGTTTTTGTTTATAACTAGCTTTCGATATATGCAGTTTCGAAAAAAAATTCAGCCATTTGTTTGAGCGGTGTCAGAAATAGTAAAAGATGAGTAAAGGCAATTGTGAGCATGATTAGATCAATTAACAGCAAAATAATGATGCAGTTCATGCTTACTCATCTTTTACTTTACTCATCTTTTACTATTTCTGACACTGCTCAAACAAGTTGTTGAATTTTTTTTTCGAAACTTGCATTATGTTGGCCAAAAACTGTATTGAAATATATACTAAATGTTATGTATAGTATACATTTTATGTAATGTTAATTTATTTGGAACAATTGCCTGTGAAGAAAGATATAAGTAGCTGTATTAGTTGTGGTTAACTGTAGTTGACTGTAAGACTCAGCGTGAATGTTGATCAATGTTTATGTTAAGATCCAACTCCAGCGTAGTTATTGCATGTCAATTTCTCTCATAATATTATATGTTTATTAGGAAGTTGGGCATATAAATAATTATATTGTAAGACACTTATGATTAATAGTTACTTTTATTGATCAAAATTGTGCTGCTATGTTTATATAAGATGCATGAAAACTAAGGGTATACATTTTTGTCAAACATCGAAAACCCAGAATGACTTTTTGAAGGAAAAGTATATATCCAAACATTCTGGATTTTTAAGGCATAAAATCTAAAAGTTGAGTTGGGTCTATCTAATTATGGTGGGAACAGTTCATAGAGTTGTAGATAATGAAACAAAATTTAAATTATATTGTGTTCAATGTGTCTGCCCCTATCGTCAATGCAGGTCTGGTACTTACACGATGGAATTTCCAGATGCAATAAGACACTTATAGTTCATCTGCAGTGTCAACTATTCTTACAACAAGATTCTTCTCTCTTTCTACTGGATTTCAGATATTATATTAAACTCTTTAGGTGGTCCCAGAAATAGAGACTATAAGATGTGAAATGTAGAGATCTTGCTGGCCATGGTATTGGCCCAAAGCATGCTATCTATCTGTTTGGGAAAATATGGTCTATATATTGTTGCATATTTTTTGACCCTACTTAATTTTGAGTGTCAATATCTCAAAAATGATCATTTGAATTTTTGCTTCTTCTTGGAAAAAATTATTTTTTGGAAATTTTGTATCTACTGTCAAAGTTTGTACCATTAGTTCTCAAACACTGTCTATGAAATTATCTAACCCAATCTTATTTAAACTGATTACCTTTTTTAATTTACCATTTTGGCCTGAGCAGGAATGAGGTGGAAACTTTGAACAATTTCTGTAAAGTGAATGTCTAAATAAATTATTTGTAGACAATTTAGTTCTCAAAATTGCTCCTTTCAAACATTGAATATCTAACATCTCAAAAAACAAAATTTATTTGCAAAGTTTCATAGCAGCAAAAATGTTTAGTTTGCCACTTTATGATAAGTGGAAAAATTTGTACCTCTTTTTCCCTTACAACCTACATATTTGAATTTCAATTACTGTTTATTTTGAATAATCATCTATATTACTAACAATAATTCCTAAACTGTAGAATTTTTAATGCTTGTCTTAATTTCAGGTCTCAAAAGGTGTAAAGTGTCATCCTCATTTCTGCAAAAATGGCATCCGGTGGAGATCAGATGCCCAAACTTAATGTTGAGAAGGAGATGCCAATGTTATCAAATGCTCAAAAACAATACATGAAGATTGTTGAACAACAAGTAAGTTCTGTTAAATAATATGTTGGCCGAAAAATCTACTGAAGTATATACTAGATGTTATGTATAGTATGCATCTTATGTAATGTTAATTTATTTGGAACAATTGCCTTTGAAGAAAGATATAAGTAGCTGCATTAGTT
This sequence comes from Orchestia grillus, assembly GCA_014899125.1. Classification (NCBI taxonomy): domain Eukaryota; kingdom Metazoa; phylum Arthropoda; class Malacostraca; order Amphipoda; family Talitridae; genus Orchestia; species Orchestia grillus. Next base: position 17,652 of record VOMN01027793.1, on the reverse strand, counting down.
GTGGTATTGAAGAGTACTTACTTTTTATGTATTGTATTGCAAGAGAAACATATTTTCTGGTTTTTGCAATTCAATTGTCAAGAGCAATTGCAATTTATGTTTTTTTGTTTATCCATGCATTAGTAGAGGTGTGTATCAATTTTCATATTTTTTGATTAGATAAATATTAATTAGAATATATTATTATTGTTATTATTAATATTCAAATATTGAAATAAATTAGCATTGTTATCAGAAACTAAGAAGCTTATGTAAAATATTAAAACAATTTTAAGACAATATCAAACTGTGTCAAAGAATCATAGATAAGTACATAAAAAATAAATTTAATTTATGTAAACAAATGTTTGTATGATACATGAAGATATGCATACATATTCTTGCATGTAACCTCAAAAGCTCTAACATTTGATCATGTGTTGAGTAGCTTGTGCTTCAATCTTGTGTAGCTTGGTCACCATTTATTTCACCTGATCCTCTTTTAACATTCGTCAAACCTTGCAGAGCAAACTTCAGAACTCTTGGGTCACACTGCAGACTTCAAGCTAGGAGGCATGCTTGGACATGCATTTCTAATATTTTTGAGTCACATTTCAATGAAGTGTTGTTATGCTCTGCATGTCAAAAAATATTTTCTGTGTATATTATGTGACATTGGGCAGCATTTTTATTTGCATGCATTCTAACAGGCCTATACCTTTTTATGTGCGTGTACCCTCAATCCAGCATATGTCTTTACCCACAATAATGTTGATAGACTTGCCTGCATTGACTGATTGACCTAGGGAAGAAAAATAACTGTCTTCCGTTGCATCAATCAGCAACACTAACCATTACACTCAGGATGCTGAGACAGACCATGTAACCATAGGTACTTCTATGGTGTGATGTCTAAAACAATTCTCTTCAGTTGTAGTCATTCACTCTAAAAATCTCTACGCTAGTCGCTATATCAAGCTTTGTGCTGCATGTTCAAGTCGTCCAAAATCATCTTTGTGAGAGCAGTGTATGTTTTCTTTCCTTGTGTGCGTTGTTGAGAGCGTCATGGTTGGAACCATTATTTGGGATAGAAGTTTTCTTCTTTAACTTTTTTTTACTGCTCACTCAGACATTCAACTTCTATGTATATCCAATAATTATAGACTTTGCTCGTGTGAACTCCGAGGATAAGCAGTCTTCTCATTTCCATAAACTTTCAGACCTCATAAACTAAAGTTTTGTTGCTTCCTGTTTTTTGCGTTATAAAGCAGGCAGGCTACGACAATATGTCCTGGATTTTGATCTAAGTTTATGAAAAAGAAGACACAGCTATTGCACTAGATATTTAACATTATTAGAATGGTTCAAAGAAATTAAATTCTTCTCAAATGGCTCTTGCCACTGTGTATGAGAAAGATAACTTGTTCAAACAGTTACAGATTTTTGGGTTCTCCTGGTAAACTTTGTGTGAAGTCACAACTATGTGTCTTAATATTAATAGGTTCTTAATCTTAATATTAAAATTTTTATTCCAGAATGCGGAGAGAGCTGCAAAACTACTGCGGATGCGCGGCAGAAACAAATTGTTGGGCAGCTTCCTGGGATTGACGGTGATGGCGATATACGGATACTCAATATTCTCTGTCAAACAAGAAAAATTCCTTGATGAATTAGACGACTAATAGGTTCACTTTGCGATTCCTCCTCTAATTTGAAATTTTGAATATTTCTTAAGTTAATATTCACCAGGCTGAAGGTGTTTGTGTTGATATTCAGTATACAATTTAGACAAATTTTCTTTGTTGGTCATCGTTTTCATGCAGCAAATTTTTCTGTTTACCGCAATTAAAATTGTCTACGATTTGAACTTAAATGCTGCATTTCTGAGTAATTGGTTCAGCTCAAGTTGCGTCTTCAAGCAAGCCCTCCTCCCCTGCATTTGCATCTTGTGGGCCATTCAGGGGCTGAAGTTACATCGGAGACAGGAGCTGGCGGTTAATGGGTGATAGAGATTTCTCTCTGTATATACTGTATTGCAACTAATTTGTTAAGACATCATTATCTCATTTAATATCGCTAATTATTTTCCTTTTCATCGCTGGTTTCTATACTACGTCACATTCAGTGGAAAAGATGATTGAGGGTGTTCCCATCTTCAATTATTTCTTAGCAAAAAGAAGCTGTTGAGCCTAAGTGTTAGTTGGCCGAGTGTCGGTACTAATTTTTGCTGATGTCCCCTCAGGGAGCGTAGGATAGGCAACAGGGTTAGGTTAGGTTTGTCTATCGTATGCCAAGGCGACTGGCAACCCTAGGATGTTACCTCAGTTATAGATAGGTTTTTGGGACATCTGTCTTTCATGCCCTCTTTATTTCCTTCAATTTTAACGTCTTCGCTACTTCTGTGTCTTTTCTCCCTCTTCATTCTTATCTTGCTGTTCCTATGCGCAGGGAATCCTGTTTGGTGCCTAGATTTCCAGTTTTCTACAGTCCATGCAAAATGGTTCTTTCTCTCTCGGTGTGACATACGAGTAGTCAAGAGTCACTGTAACGCTTTAGTCAAAACCACCACCGCTGCGGGCGAGTACTTGTTAAGTTCGAGTCATGATGCTACACGCTTTTTGATATGATAACAGCGCTGCCGAGAATGTAAGTTGGTACTGATATATTTTTAATTGAAAATTGATCACAAATTCGCCAGTCGTAAATGCGTCCTTCTTTTCGAGTTGACAAAACAAACTTTACTAAATTCCTTAATAATTCAGTCCATCCACGTGTGTTTGTTTAGATGTCCAACCTTGAACTTTTATAGCGACTTCCTTTGACACTGTCAGAAAAAAAAATTTGCTTGATAATGTGAATAAAATTTGAAATTTATTCTAGTTTTATTTGGTAAAAATGACTAAATCTAAATTTACAAATGAACGTAAACAATAATGGCCTAACTCAGAATTAGTTTCAGTCAATGGTACAGCAAGTCGTAACACAAATTAACTCGGTATGCAAAGCAGCAGAGGCTGGCGCAGTACGCCCTTCACTACCGACCGCTGTGATGGTAGCGTCACATTACGACACTGCCACGCCATAGGAGACTTCGTTTACCACTACACGGATATGAATTATCGTCTACATCAACTTCGAATTTTTCAAGGATATTTATAGCTGCATTATCAGGATAAATCTTGACAAAGTGCTAAAAGATTACCAACTGCAAAATGACACTTTTGTTTGCCTTCAGTTCCAGTGGCTGCAAACTGTAAACTGGTGTGCTTCTAAATGCTGTTTTTCAGCACAAAATAACCACTCAATTCAAGCATAAAGAGAGGGTTAAAAGCCCTCGCTTTTTGAACGATTAGCCATGAAGAATCAAGCCTTTCTTCACCCTTGAAATACCGTCGCTCAACCGATATTCCTTTCCTCCAGTTACTCCTAATTTTAATGCATAGGTCTTCCTATTATTATAATTATCATAATTATTCTCAGAAACGTAAACATACGGAGGCACTCACGGCATCAACGAACTCTGGCTCCACGCTCTCCAGCTCGTTCGTAACGCAAACTTGACGTAGTACATAAAAGGGAAGCACACTAGTTAAGATCACAGACGCATCAAAAGACATTTCGCCTTCAACTTTTGCCAGAACTGCAATAAAATAAAAAGAACGTGCAGCTGCAGGAATGAGTCTAACGCTTCACGTTCGGATGTCGAGTTCTCAATCTTTTTCTCTTCCCGACGCGTAGGAATCACCAGCCCGTGCAAAATCTCATACCATGCGTAAGTTACATTCTCAACGTTAGACGTACAGTGAGCTCAATAAAAATAACGCCAACACTTGAAGTAAAAATGTGGAGAAATTTTTCGTTCCTGAATCTATTTGACGAACAGGTTCACCAGAAAATGCGTTTCATTTCTAACAACTAAATTATTTAGCAGTACCCGCGTTGAAGTCGCACTGCAGACGCCTGGCCCCTCAATCTCAATTGTCCTGTATCGAAAGCAAGCAATCGTTCGTGAGTGCACTAGAATTCGTCGTCACGAACAATAGGGATAATATCTAAGGTAAGCAATTTCTAACTTGGAATTGCACAATTAAATTATGCATTTGATTACGAAAAAAATGGAAACAGTTCATACATGGTTGCAAGAAAAGATTACCTATCCACTTAAGTCTTTTGAAAAAGACATTCTTTAGAAAAACGGAGAATTCACAAAAACAAACAGAAAATAAGGTGTCGTCACTTTACTGCTTTTAGTATTCTAAATACCTTCAAGTTTGCTTCACTTCTTCCTCCCTCGTTGAAATAATAAAATGTTCGCACATAACTCTTCCTACCTTAGGCGAACGATGGTTCGTTCATGCACCTTCACGCCATGTTTCAGAACAGTTGTCCGTCGAGATTGGCAGCTTGAAATTACCAATTTACGTTTCACGAATGCGGGCTTGGCAAAGAACCCTCAATTGATTGGAAAGCAGTTCAAGTGCTCCACAGCTGAGCTTTGAGAGACACGCACAGAGCTCTACAGACTTCCTCGAGTTCAAGAGGACCCTTTGATTCATCACTGATAATGCGCCAGCGATGACGATAATTACCGTTTCTGTGCATTATCTTTGAACACTAAATGTTATGGAGACTGAGTGGGATGGGCTGATCTCTCCGTGGTAGATGAAATTGGAGGCAGACCACAAAGCTATCTAACTGAACGGAGGTTTGTGCCAAAAACTTACCGTTACTACACGAGTGTCTTATCGTACCATCGCTATGACGCTTGTTTTAAAGAACGTAGTGACAACGCAAAAAGTTTGGCAAATATTTCGTAAGCAAGTATTCTAATAATCCCAGCATAAAAAGTACAAGTTTATTTCTAAAGGCGGATAATCCGTCGACCACAGAGGATCTAGAAATATATCGTGATTGGTTGACAAACTTCAATATTTCATAGTCAGCAGCTTCCCTAAAAACGTTCCCATTATCCAGGTAGGGGAAAAATTTGTATACTTGAACAACTTCATCTTTGGAAGAAATACGTCATTCATCTACACGAGACATCGCGTTAGTAGATTCTTAGGCAGTTCTATGTCTTACACTAGAACGTGCAAAAAGCAACCTTAAAATTACTGGCCACTATAACATAACTAGCGAGAAATATTCACAAATGATTCTACTCGTATTGCTTCAAGATGCGTAACTTAAAGCGTCTATTTACAGTGCCTAATGAAGTCGCCACTCAGTCAGATCAGCGACATGGCATGGCTATAAAACTACTGCACAAGTGGCCACATTTCTTGACAGCAACGACTCTTGGTTCTCTCGATTGAAGGTGAGTTACAATTCACAAAAACATATTAAAAGTATCCCTAGCCGTTAAGATTCTAAAGCGAATTAAGATATTACTCAGTCGATCACAGCTCTGCGGAACTTGAGACGTAATACATTCTAGAATAATTCTAAGTCCTATGGCAAGGTTAATTTTAAAATCATGCACTTTTGTAACCTAACTGAACAATTTTGTGACCTAAAATATTGCAAGAACTTTTACAATACGGTTTCTAGTCACTAAAGCGATATTGTCAGCAACATCCTTTCACGCTCTACACCCGAACTTGCACAAGCTCTTTTTGAGTGAAAAATAATACGTTATAATTTAATTTAAAATGAAGAGGTAGATTTGCGGATGATAATCCTCCAGGTTTCATTAGCTCGCGTGTCCCAAGAGAAGGAGATTCTGAACTAAGACATGAGAATGGAATCTCATATGAACTCACTTTAACAAGGGATTCTAAAAGGCTATTGGTTGCAAAATAGCCAGGAGTACAGGAAGAAAATAAAAATATGTACAATACATTAGCCTTACATTAAATGGGCACTTTAGAAAGAGGTAAAAACAGCCTGAATTCAGTACTGGGAACCATGTACCAGCGTACGGGAGGATTAGAAATACATGAAGAGAAGCATCTCGGATGCTGGCGATACTTCCGATGAAATTTAGTAGCTCAATACAGAACCATTCCTGCAGGAAAAAGGTACAGTGACGACAAAACACAGGGACACAACGCGAACCACTAAACTTCAGGTGCTCTCGCTCTTTCCCCTGATAGTGTTTGCTCCCCAACAGCTGGTCAAGGTGCGAATACGAAGTTCAGAACGTGGGCAACACTATCCCTGGATAATTTTTACCGCCAGCAGCTGGTCTAGAAACAACTATGACGTTCAGAGTGTGAGGAGCTGGAACTTCCCGAAGTTGCCGACGTAGGAAGCCACGGGGACAACCTCGATGACGCCGTTGTTGACTTGTCGAGAAACGCTGATTTCGGTGCGGGTGACCACGCGTGGGGTCAGTTCCAGCTCGCCTTCCGTCTCCAGCTCAGTCTGAGGGCATTTCTTTTATTAAACCTTTTCAATTGTAAAGGAAAAGCTAAAACTTGTTAACCCGTTAACAATCAAACCGACACACTTCTCGTTTCATTTTTTAATCGATGCTTTTTGTGAAAAGCTAAATGCAATACATAAAGCTGTAACTAGTTTCGGGTACAAAGCTAAGCACAGCCTTATTGCGAAATAATTTGGTCGTTAAAGGGTTACTTCTTTTTTTTTAAATAAAGGTTCTTACTGCAAGTCTAGGGGTTGAAATGGTTCAAGTCGCAACTTCAAGTAAAGGTCTTTTCATCAGCTTTGAACTCTACTGAATCTCCTTCATGATCACATGTTAAAAACAGAGTTTTTATTTCAGTATGCAAGTTTTTTCAATAAGAAATGCAATACAGGTAGTGCTTGATTTAGGCTATACATGTTTTATGCATGATTCGATTCGTGTTGAAAACTTCAAGACCGTATTCCAGAGCTCGAGGTGGCTCCCGACTTAGGCACACGTACATCTAAAACTTGGAATTAAATATTTTGAACATTAATGAAATCATGCAGAAAAAAGGAGCGACATGTATCGATGGACTACCAGCATGGTATTCACTGTGCCGCGGGAGATTAAGTAGTGCCAGCGTACATTAAAAAAATAAACGGAATCTACGCGCTGTGGTGCCTCTCATTCTAATGTGAAGGCTCTAAGTAAAATTTTGAAAATGGATTCATTTCTACACACGGCCATAAAAAGAACATCAAAAACATGTTTCAGGATTAAATGTTGAACAAAGATGAGAAGAACAAAAATTGTGTACGGTGGACTGCTATGCTCAGGTGTCCATTAACAATTGGTTTTGTAAAAAACAATGTACTTCACTAATTACAAGCTGGTTCCAATGGACCTAATATTTTCCTTACATTTTATTTTTCTTCATACAACCACTATTTTACACTAAAAAATCACAAGAAATCAGGTGAATCATGTAATTTGAATAGTAGGACGATGCAACTAAAAAAACAGAAATGGATCCATCGTACCAACTTGTACGACAAAAGGACCCATCGTACCAGCTTGATAGACCAGAGGACCCACTGGATCCGCTTGGTAGACCAGAGGACCCACTGGATCCTCTTGGTAGACAGGACCTAATGAATATACATCGGTAACAAGTGAAAGCACCCATGATGACTCACGTCGATTTCACGAAGAGTTGTAGATCTCGATGAAGGCAGAGTTGAGAGCACGAGGGGTCCTCTCACTCGGTACATCACGCCCAGGTTGTAGATGCTTTCGCCCGGTAGCATCAGCTCTGCTGACCCAATCTTTATCCTGCCATCTGAGGAGAGTTTAAAAGAGAGTTTGGCTAAATGGCCACAAGCATTCGGTTATACATTCAGAAAAGTTGCTAAATATCCAGAAGAATTCGCCAAAATAGCCACGAATATCCCGGTAAATATCAAAGCGTATTCTTCTTAATGTTCAAGAATATTCGGTTAAGTCTCCACGAACGTTCGGCTAATGCTTGGGAGTCTCCGGTAATTTTTACGATGTTCATGTAAATGTCCAGGTAAGCGAGTTAATTTCTTAGTTAACAGCATAATTACGTACATTGTTGCACCCTTCAAGGAAATTACCGAAGACGCTAAACAGTAGTTTTATTCAATTGAATTTACAAATTTCAGCAACATTTGAACATCCATTAACAAAGATAAGACACCCACTCAATACCTCTTCTAGTGTATACAATTTAACTACAGCAACGGACAGATAGCGTAACCAACTTAAAGAATTGTTGTGACCAATGAGAAGATAATATTGACTCATTTTCTTGTATAAATGAGTAAACAGTTTCATAACCAATGATAAACATTGGTTTAGCTTACAAAATATTTCAACTGACTCCAGTGATATACATCGAGCCTAAATAATATGCCAGTATATATTATTTTAAATCAATTCAGACAAAAAATGCTTAAGACTGAGAAAATTACTATCATCATATGGTCTTACAAATCAAAGGGGTCCGCCATAAACTGTTTTCAAGCTGGAATGATGCGTTTTTATAGAGTCTGAAACATATAACCTTTGTTCAACGTATAATTCTTACTTTTAAGTAGAAATTTTTTAACAATATAGTCTAAAAAGACTACATTTACACTCGTTTGCCAAGAACTGTGCAACACTCACTACTAAATTATTTGGCAGTACCTAAGCCAGCATATAAACAACGAAATTGGCCAAGCTGACTATAAAACTTGCGTGTATTTAAGATACACTGGATGAGTAAGAGCACTTGTGTGATGTACAAAACTGCGTGATACCTAAAGATTGCGGACCCCTCTGAGCAATCAAATGGTACGTACAGGACGTTGAAACGAACACTAAGAGATTCAGTTATAGCAAACGATGACCAAAATGTGTATCACTTCAAAATTACCAATTTTCATAGTAGATATTTCAGAAGAACTTTCTTTCAAGGTAGAAATAAAAGATTTTAAGTACGACAAGAACTGTCCTGCCATTCCAGAGTTGTCTTTACGAAACGATTACAAACAGGCTGAATTCGACGACAGCACGTTCAAAAAACTGGAATGTGACTTTACACCATGTTAATGACCACTCAACCTCAGGAGTTGAAATGGCGGCACGGAAATGCAGACCACAAATGATATACAAACCAGCAGTCTCATTCAAGGACAATTTCGTCATCCCCTCACCTGCAAAGACGGTCACAGGCAAAGTGTCATTCAGGATAGTCGTGACGAACGTTCCGTTTTTGAGGTCTGCGACATTATGTCTGTCCTTCAAGATGTGGCTCCCCACCAAGCGGTTGCCCTCTTCAGTGTCCGCCAAGAAGGGGTCGATGAAAGGCAGTCCGAGCTCCTCGTTGTCATCAGGCTCTGAGAGAGGCGTCGGCTGGGCGGATATCCATTCCATGACGTCAAGATCAGAGGGAATCAGTGCCGTGTACTCCAGGTGGTTCGACTCGTCTGAAAACAATAATATTTTGATACACCAAAGAAAAACATGATCACGCTCTATGATGACATTCAAAACATAAAATGATACAAAAATGTAAGCCATAAAGTGTTTTTTAAACAGGAGTGATGCGTCTTTGTCAAGTCTGAAACATAAATCATATGGGTCGCAGTGCAAAAACTTGCTGGAAAAGTCAAATAAATACAAACTACAAATGGGGCGTGCGTATGCAGTCACTCGACGTGACACATACATTTGTGTAAATTCAATGCAGCCGGTAACTCATAACTAGTTTTACATTTACTTTAGGATATTGAAAGGCATATTATATAATGTTATTCTCGCAGCACAGACAACGCTACTGCAAAGCAGAGCTGGGCAGCGCTACTTTGAAATGTAGCGGCCGCTACATTTCAAAGTAGCGCTGCCCACCTCTGCTGCAAAGCTTCTACAAAATAAAGTAAAAATACTGAATAATAACTGCTCCTTAATTCGTATTTTTCTTTGTGTCTTGAGGGCAATGAGAAAGGTGATCCTCAATAACTTAACTTCTTCATGTATTGCTAAAAATCTTCAAACAATGCGTTGAATAACATTTTGCATTTGCCACAGAAACATAAAATGTTGACAGAAGTAAATAACCTTCTTCGTCAAAAAATAATGACAACGGATGTTAGGTCGAAAAATATAACTCTGAGTTTCACAAATAATTACAACATTGGGTGACACTTTGACGACCTTCACAGCTAAGAGATGCTTGCTGACAACTCCAGGAACCGCAACCGTATTTGGTTGCGGTCTTTGTCGCGACGAATTTCAGAGATCTAATCTGGGTTGGACGAACTAGGCCTACGCAGAGGTGAGGAATTCTGTCCCATTCGCTCACGAGAATAGATGAAACAGAAATTTTTCCTGATCACCGAAAATAGCACAGAGTTGCTTTGTCAAAAATGTGAGTAAATTCATCCACATGTCAAGTTCTTAATTCAAATCCGATTGGCGCATATGGGGCACAAAAAATGCCTAGGGGTTGATATTTAAAGACGCGCATACTCCCTTTGGCGGTGGCTATTAACTTGAGCCAAACTTACCGTCGAAAGATCGTACAAGATGAGATAAGTGCGACCGTCCCAGGTACTCATGGAAACGGTCACTGGTCTCCCACTCAATGTTGGGACTAGTGGATCCGAACAGCTGAGGAGGAGCTAACGATCCGGTCCGAGGATAGAGATGGGAGAGGAACTGGGACATGGGCCAGGGGCTGCCCAGCAGAGGGGCCCTCTCGAGGTGTGGATGCATCTTCTGAAGAAGGTTTACCTGCGACGAAAGTCACTAGAAAGTTTAGTGGACAAAGGATGAAGCAGTAGTGGGTGTTCTCATGAGCGCGATTTCGATCTGGAATAGAAGATAATGACTCACATGCGTTGTTTTAACAAATTTATGAAGTATAATTACGCTTATATTTAAGGGTTCTCAACATGGAGTTGACACAATCACACTCTGGCCTTCGATTCACCCAAAAAGTGATTAAGTTCAATAACGATCCTAGAAACTTAGATGAAGCAATTCTCTAGCAGAAGTGGGCAATCTAAGAGCCTTCAGTTATGAAGAGTTAAAGGGAGTATCGAAAATAGTTTAACATGAGAAACAAACAAAGAAAGCATAAATTGGGGCATGATACCTGTTAAAAGTTTTACAGACAAACTTTTATAGCGACCTAAAAAAGAGCTGAAAAGGGAAATTAAATACAATACGTATATGTCTTCAGAGGCTGACTAAGAATTGTAAAGTTGAAATATTTCATAACAAAATGTGATTGCATAAACGTATCAAAGAAAGGCTTTATCACACGTGAGTAGCTCAAGGCCAATTGCTAACGCTAGAAAACCAATTAGGTATGTAGAAGTTTTAATTTCTGAGGCAAACATATCGAATAGAATTTCTTCCGACCAGTCGTCGCTGATATTTTTGAGAGCAGGTTTCAAACTGATTCCAGCTATGAATTTCCTGTTATTTGCAGTAATTTGTCAACTGTTGGTTATATTCTTTGCAAAATAAAGCGATTGCCCAAAAAGAGAAACTTAAAAATACCAATATATTTTTTTCTACGGATTATGAATTGCTCGGATCCTCTCTTCAGACAAACACATCGCGTACGTTAATATTTTCTAAAAGCCCCCCAGTGACCAGATTTCGCATGAGTTATTTAAAACACAAAATTCTGCGGAATAAAAAAACGTAGAAACATCTAATGTTGCAAGTCAGTTTGATGCTTCAGTAATTCAACGAAATACTATGTATTACTACTTGTACACACCTAAGAGATCCTCAAAATTTTTGGCGAAGTATAATAAAAGAGCAGCGAATACACATATAGAAACGAAAACGCATCCAGAAAGCTCAAAGTGCTACAAATTTCAAGGAAGAACTAAGGTTAAAAATTTTGCAATAGCTCTTCAACTTACAGTCTGATGGTCGACGTGGAAGAACTTGGGTACAGAATAGACTCTGCCGAAGGGGCTTGTCACTTCGCTCTCCGCCATCACCTTCACCCCCTCCACCGTCAGCTCGCCTGCAGTCACAAACACATAAGTTCAACAAGAAACAATTATAACTATTCACTGAGAATATGTCGAAGGCAAATTTCAATCATGAAATTTTTTTAGATATAAAACTAGCGTTTCACTGTGGAGTTTTTGTTTGACATCCATAAGTTGAGGGTTAGGCTTACGTTTAATTTGCCGGTTATTGAGCAGGTAAAAATTTTCGTAGTATATCAGAATGACTTTACATACACTGTAGTTCTCTTGACCTCAACTTTCCAAAAAATTACTCATGGGTCAAGGATCACGGATTATGTAACATAAAATAAAATAAAATAGAGATTGAGAACTACGCAATAGTCCTAAAAGGTCCAGGCCTTTTGGCAAAAAGAACCTTGATAAATTTGACATGAATTTTATTTTTTGTTTCCGAACTTCCCAATTACAATGCGAACTCATTCTCAAGTTCACTATTCCACACTTGTATTTGCGCTAAGTATTGCGTAACATTAAAACTGAACCTGTGTTTTCGCTTCACCTTCGTTTATTTCGTCCAGCACGCACAAGAAATTCGCAACCCTCGCCACCCAAACATTGATGATCGTAAACCGTGGACTGAAATACCGCTGAGGCAATTTTCTGTGCATGAAAATAACCTTGAACCATGAAGTCCATATAGGCACACTTTTTCTTGTTCAAAGGTCGACTCGACAATGCAGCCAAGGCCCGCAACTGAGAGCGCCTCGTTTAACTCTGTAATGAACGAAAATATAGGGGGAAAAATACTATACAAGAGAGATAAACACGAACCGCAAACTCTCAAATGGGAATTCAATGGTAATTCCATTCCTAAATGGTACAAGTCTGATACTTGTAAAATAACAATACGGCAATATTTAAATCGCGCCGTTATCTGGTTCATTTATGAACTCCATGTATGGAAATTTGAGATTAGGGTTCGAGTTGGGTCTAAATTTTCGGGGTGTAATTTTTGGATGTAAGGTTTTCAGTTGGGAACACAACGCTCGGCTGCACTAATGCCCATTGGACTCCTAACTTATCGTCGGTTACTGGAAGATCAAGTCTAACCGGGCAAGCTGTATTTTAACAATCAATTTCAGGCCAACCGAAGGGAACCCGATATTGGAGAGTTAACTAAGAGCAAGACATAAATGACACAGCTTAAGCTAACGCACGTCGAGTGTGAGCAGCGAAGTAATCAGCTCGCACAGATGCTCACATTCCAGCTCCAATCGTACGCAAAGCGTCGCCCTCGTGCAGATGGCATCTTCTTCAATGGCAGCCCCCAACGACCTCGTGGTCAAGGCAATCAAGACCGTCATTTGTGTTCGGAAGAAATACACGGTCTTTGATTCAGGCGCTATCCTACAAGTTTTTCTGAACACTGAGCTGACTCAAAGCCAGCCAGTCATTTTACTCTGCGCTCGTGGGGTAAAAGGCACAATTTTAAGGGAAGAAAACCTGAGCGTTTATTGGCCATTGAAAAAAATCTTACATATGTTAAGTTATAACCACTTATTCGAGATATTTTCGCTACCAAATTCTCTTGTAAGGTATCTACAACATCATACTGAAACTATTCAATGTTTCATTTTGAGCATAAAGTGTGTACATCGTACTTTGTATCACATTGCACATTTGAGTATCGTGGAAAACAACTAAGCTCATAAACAGTAAGTGGACAGTTACCATTTATGCATTAATTTTTCTTTGAATACGTGAATGTATGCAAACCTCATCTCATAATGAAAAAGTATATTAAAGATGAGTCCGTCCTTGCCGCACGACAGCAAGTTTTTCATCACAACATGCCGATTGTAAAGCAATAATATCAACGTTCTCAACAGCACGTTCTCCAATATCCTTCTCATAACATACTCATAACATACTCGGTGCAGACAATTTGTGGCTTGCAATTTCGTTTAATTCGTGATTTTCTTGCCGCCACACCCAGATGCGGTGTGAGAAGAAGCAGCGTCGTGTGGTTGTCAGACGCGTTTGTCAACGTACCAAGGTTGAAATCAACTCCCATTGAAGAAATTGGCGAATTCACTTCTCATCTCTACTAAATTCTTCATTTCTTTCAACAGAATTCAAATGATTAACGTTTGATTTGACGGAACTAATTCAACTAGTTAATATTTTACACAGTGATCATGAAACCTAACTTATAATCTTAAAATCATTTTTTCATCTTACGTCAAAGTAAAATGCAATTTTAATTGATGCCTCGCAACGCGAGAAGCAGCCCAAGGTAAACGTATCCTGAAGCCACAAAATTTTTAAAAAATATTACCCAAGCACGATCTCGCTTCTTAACCACAAGGTTCCACTTGTAATAATTGGACAAAAAAACGCGCGCACGATATTCAAAGAATACAATCACCATGAAAAACTGCTCAACTGTATTCTTTAGCTTCAGTCTCAGCGTCTATCATTTTGAAAAGAATGTCCGGATGTGCTACTTCTGCAAGATGATTTCCATAGTCATGTGAATCAATCACACGAGAAGACCCGTATTCTTAGCGCCTGTTTAACTAGAGAAGAAACAAATTTTCCTTCAAAGTAAAAAGTGGGAAAATGTTTGTTCCAGAAACACTGGTCGCAAGAAATTCATTACACGAAATTTAATTGGTGTTTCATCAGTGAATACGAACAGTACGATGTTTAAATTCATGCGTATGGAATTCATCAGAAGTTGAATACTCACTAAAATAAACACCACAGAGGAGAGAAAACTGAAATACATAGATGGTTGTAAGCAATGAATTACTTCTCGAACCTAATTCATGTTTATTTCAACAAGAAATAGGTCTGGTAAAACGTTTACACACAAATTTTTATTCAACCCTATCTACATTAATCAATTCAGAATGTTCAGAGTGTCGTAATCTTGCTGCTAAAAAATACAAGTTAAAGAAGATGTGATATTCAACCCAAGTTTGCAAGGATCAGTTCGGGTGCAGTTCAGTTACTACTACGTCCAGGGGCAGGAAACTTACACGGCCATACAATAATTTACAGCAGTCAACCTTTTCAGCAATGTCAAGCTCATGAACTGATAAGCCAGCACCCGCTCCACAAAATATTTCAGTATTATTCTGACGTCATGAACGTGACCCTGCATTCATCTTCAAGGCAGGAACTTCGCAAACCCGTTTTTTGTTTCTGTTTTTTTCGGTTCGCCTTTCTTGTAATAAACAGGATTTATTCTCTCAACCCTTATATTTTCGTGCCGTGGATAACATCAGTTCTAGAGAAACATTGCAGACAGACAAAACACTCGACAGGGTCAATCAAAATTTCATAACGGAGGATAATATGAATCTTTTCCCCCAATTCTTCGAAATTCATTTCAGAGTGGACATGTGTTGCGTGCGTTGCGTGAACACAGATTCTGTACATTAAATGTGATGTTTTTCCATGGCAGAGAGCTTCCGCTCGTTCACGTAGAAGCTTCTCTACTTCGCGAAGTTTGTTACAACGAAGTTTGCTTGTGCAAACAGAATTTCGGTGTTGATTTCTAAAAATATTCCCGAAAAAATACTCTCATGCCTATTTTCCTAAATTTCCCCACATAGATGTAGAATATTTGATGAACATTGTGCAGCTTTCTAAGTTTTTGTAACTTCAATCAATTTTGAGTTATAATTATTTGAAATTGGGTTAACTTTATTTAAGACACCCTGAATAGAACAGTCAACAGCTAAATATTCAAGATTGCTCTGTAATAGGTATATTCAATTACCAATTTTCACAACACGAATAGTCATTATTATAGACTGAAATAAAAATGAAGGTTCAAGAGTTAGGATTAAAGAAGTGGAGAGTGGGGATGGAAACAAAAAGAACAGTTGGGTGGTTTGTAAGTTAAAGTGTTCAAAACCTGAAATTTTCTACGGCGGATGCGATGGAAGCGAGCTGTTAATCAAAGCTAGAGCGAAGAGTTTGGAAATGAATGGCAGGACCTATAAGTGGAATGAATCTGGAAGCAAGATATGTCAGGTCTGTAACTCAAATGAAGATGAGAATGTTGACCACGTAGTGCTGGAGTGTAATAGATATGAAAATAAAAGGGTGAAACTACATATTTTGATTGCTAAAATAAGATTGTGGAATAGCAGTTGTGAGTGGTTGAAAAGAGAAAAAAGGAATATAAGTGATTTTAGGCCTGGAAGAAGGAATGCCAGCCAGTGCTGGGTCTGGTCTCAAGTCCTTCTTAGTAAATGCATGGAAGGAGAGGAAAAAGATTATGGACGAATTACGCATGAGAGAAGGACATGCGACGTATGAAATGGATGAAGAAGAGATAGCGCTTAAGAAGTATTCAGCTGTTGCAAAATCTCAATTTAAATAACTAATCTAAATTGAAATGAAGTTAAAGTTAAAGTTTGGCTGTAGTCACCAACCGTCTCACCTCCAGCGTGTGAGATCCTGATGGTGTTGCCTGCGAGCGTCGTGACGGAGCCGCCGTCAGGAATATTTTCCAAAGCCACGTCGCCTTCCACCAGGTGTTCCCGCAGGGTCCTGTTCAGGAAGCTGTCCACCAGGAATGGGTTGAAGCCCCAGTCAATGGGGTAGAAGGCGTAGAAGGCTTCGTCCGTGGGAATGATAGCAGTGTATTGTTGGGCTGGGGATTGAAGTAGAGTGCAAGTTAATACAACTTGTAAATAATGTTCAATGGTCTCCGCTCATTAACGACACTAGTGCAGTACGATATTATAGTGCCCGTCGAGAAATTACTATGAGAAACAGTTTTGAGATGTTTCGAGTTCCGATGTCTGGTTCCCGGAATTTGGTCAAGAAAATCATTAACGTATATGTCTGATAATTGATCGTGGTGCTATTCTGTTTCTGATATCCCCATAAGAAATAATCGCAAGGTGTTCAGTCAGGGGATCTCGGCGGCCATTCAATTGGGTGAAAATGAGCAATGACTTTTTCTCTGAACACATTATGATGCAAGAGGGCACAAATTGACTGTAAGCCAACATTTATCTAGGATTTGTATCATGAATACCAACATTATTTCTAAAATCTAAGTATTACTTGGAAAGTTTTAAAAAATTTCAAGTCTTGCACAAGCACTTTTTTCTCTTATTCATTTCATGTGCTGCCAAATTCACAATTTTCAAGGTATCCTGATGAAATTTAAAATAAATAAGCTCAAAATGTCAACGTATCAAACAGTCTTCCAAAAAAAGGTCTAGCATTAATAGTTTGTAGAATATACTAATTTAAAAATAGGTTTCCTTTTTTTAGAGTCACCCTGTATAGTGGGATATTTCATGGATATTGACGTACTTTCAAGTTGACGCATTCCAGGATCTAGTGAGCTACTCGATGCTTTGATACAGCAACGTCGTCGCCAAATACAAATGTTTGAAGCTTGAAAGGCCAAACCATCACGACAGCATAAGCAGATTTCAGTCGCATTTGTACCTTCACGGTTCAAAACTTATAATCAACAATTATAATATAATCAACAATTATATAATAATGATTATATAATTTATAATCAACAGAGTGATATGAAAAAAAATTCTACTTTCTTTACAATTCAGGTTACTGTAACTTCCCAGTTAGTTCACGGAAGAACTAAACTCCGAGGATGATCTTTGTACACCCATGGTGAGTAGATGTGAGTTCGCAGTTAGGTGATGTTAGTGGTTTAGGCATCATCAGAATTTTCTTCATATTTATTATTGAAAAGAGTTGATTATGAGCTTTAGACTGCAAGGTAGATGTAAATTAATAGTAAACGTGTGCTGGAAG